>JAZGTK010000554.1:42194-63265 GCA_036877625.1 Ambastaia sidthimunki
CACACACACACACAGACACACGCACACACGCACGCACGCACGCACGCACGCACACACACACACACATTCTTGTAACTAGAAAAATAATAAAAAAATCAGATTAATAACTCAATGAAACTTGAATATAAAGGGTTAAAATTTCAGGTGAGGTGTGGGTGACCTGATGTACATTTTACCTGGACATTCCTATGAACCTTGTTTTTTTTAAATAAATGCTTTTTTCTGCTTATATTCTTTTATTTTAATATGTATCCCAGTATACAGTATATTCAAAACGGACAAGCTGTACTTTGGCAGTGGTTGTGAAGCTACATTTTGGATGTCACTCCTACATCGAATCATTCACACCTCATGACTCATTTAATGAGAATAATTGGTCTGGTCTCAGTCTTTTTAGCAGACGATTGTGAATTTCTCTGTTAATAGACGAGTTCATCACATTTTCATGACCTGTGAGTATCATTTGACAGCTTTGGAGTGTGTGTGAGGTCCAGCACTTAACCTACGAAACACTCAAATAGTTCTTAATGAATTAGCACAGAAAGTTCCCAACGGTGCTTGTCTGGAAACAAACAGTTTTCAACTAAGACCGACTGAATGGTTTCTATTAATACACAGCTCCAGTGAAATCATTACAGCTGGAACAGGCTGTTTTTATAGCCTGTTACAACACATTTGGCTTGGCGAAGTTATTAGAGTATTAACTATAAAATTATGCCCTTACGTACAGTAAGTAAAGTAAAGTAAAGTGACATGTATTTGTCAGTTATGGTCGCCCATAACCGAAATGTGACCTCTGCATTTAACCCATCCTTCATGAGGAGTGAACACACACTGCAAGTCGTGAACACACACACACCCGGAGCAGTGGGCAGCTGTCACTGCAGCACCTGGGGAGCAATCGGGGGTTAGGTGCCTTGCTCAAGGGCACTTCAGTTGCTACCTGCCGGCGCTGGAATCGAACCAGCAACCTACTGATTACAAGCTCGACTACTTAACCAGTAGACCATTTATATGCACATACTGTTGCATATAAATATGCAACAGTATGTGCATATTTATACACAGACCGAGTACCATAAGCATGTGACCCAGAAACAAACAGCTGATGGCTGATAAATAAAAATGAATTATTGAAACGATGATAAACAAGTCTTTAGCATTTAATCAGTCTGTAAACTCTTTATAGAGACTCATTGCTTTTACTCACTGTCTCACCATAAAGTCTCTATGATGTCCTGGTCCCTAGTTAGGGCTCGGGCACCTCCTTCATAGGGTATATAAAAAAGTGCTTAAAAAGTCAATGGGAAAATCAACTATACTCAGGAAAGTAATAGTGCACATATCTTCAATAAGAGGATGATTTAAGGTTCGATTTTTGCCTGTAGCAGAGACATTTCAGGGCGAGTTACACATCAAAGTTTAAGGTCAAAGTCAACTTCATTTATACAACTCATTTAAGATACAACTACTGTACAATAAAGTACTGTACAATGATAATTACAGCAATAAACCATAAATGTAGTCATTAAATAACATGTGGAAAAAAGAATGACCGCCCCTATTTACTTTCCCTTCTAAATCAGATTTAAAAGCCGAAGTGTAAAAATGGGTTTAAGACGCACGATTTAAAGCGTAAGAGATGGGATCTGATCTTACGCTACACTAATGCTTAATGCTCAAGTTAATTTTATGACCTAATGACCTATTTTTGATACCACACCAACAGAATATTTTAAGAAAGCAGCTAGTCTACTCAGCTTTTGTACTTAGTGCAGTCAGATAGTAAATCTGCACATTTAATGAAACAGTCTAAACCCAGCTGGAAACAGTCTTATAACGTTGGCTAATGTTTTGTAAGAGTTCTGTCAAAGTTGTATTAAAGTATAAAATAACTTCTTAATGTTATATATTATAGACATTAAAACATTACATCAAAAACATTACTCTTAAGTACACATCCAGTGCTCCCCCCACCCTCTGTCTCTCTCTCTCTCTCTCTCTGCAGGGGAGAAAGTGTGTGTGTTACCTGGACATGTGACCAGTCTGCTGCTGTCATTGTGGGGGCTTTAATCATGTACTGATGAGTATTGATTAGCTGATAGCAGCCTGCTTGATTTGGATGTGTGTTCACTGTATGTGTGGGTTCCTAATACACTCCTCACAGGCAGGTATTGATTACTGTAAGGCGGGCGTCCTTGGCAAGGTGATTTCATGTGTCTGTGCAAAGCTTATGTCACGACTATTGATCACATGTTTATTTTGTCCCTATGTCACCACAGACCTGTAGCGTCTTACATGCATTGAAATAAATACACAGTAAGCTCTATGTGTGAGCCTGTTTCAGATTGGTGGTAATTGCAGTAGAAATGTGTCAGCTACAACACTGATTGGCTGGCTGCCTCACTCCGGCGAGTCGATAATGAGACGGCTCAGGTGATGCGGCTGCTGTCAATAATTCATGAGTCAACATTGCTACACAAAACTGCTACACACAAAAGCAGAAAAACGAAACTTAACTCACCAGCACCCGGCGCTGATGCGGGTACAGAGCGACGCAGGTAGATCTCGTTGGATGTAGTTTTCACCTGCACTTGAAGGCATGACGGTGATCTGGAGTGAGCGCGGTGACGTCTGCATCCGAGTCTGCGGCTGTGATTCAAAGCCGCTGCAGAATTTTCGCACCCTCAATAGTGAGAATGGAATCCCTGCAGGCTATTACAATATGCTAACAAGAGGTGTGAAGCCCAGCCTCTGTCCATTTCATATTTCCACATCTCATAAAGTCTCATTGACTGTTTCCCTGAAGGTACAGCTTGTTAGACGCCAGCGTTCCCAAGGAGAAGAGCAGAAAGCAGGGTGAGCTCGGTGCAGTGGTTTGTGCATGTGATCTTGATGCATTACAGCCTTGGTGCTCATGCAGGCATTTCAGGTTCGAGTTTTCACATTCCTAATCCTAAATCTGACCAATAGAAATAATGATAGATAGAGTGATAGCCTCTTCAGTACAGATGTGCTTTTCCAAATAATCAGGCTTACTATGTTTGCCCGGTGGATGATGAAACCACATAGACTGCTTTTGCGTTTTGACTTACACTGTGGCTTATTATTTTATATTACACTTATGCATTTGGAAGCCGGGTTTATCACAAGCAATTTAAAGTGCACTCAATCTATACATTTTTTATTAGTTTGTATGTTCTCTGGAATTCGGACCCACAACCTTTGTGTTTCTAATGCAATGCTCTACCAGTTGAGCTACACGAACAGTCTTGTATGCGATTTGTTGACTCGAGCCAGGAAACAACCATTCTGAGCACCCTAGCAACACCCTAGCGACCACAACAACAACAACACACTAGCAACTGCATAGCAACAATCCACAATATTCCATAGCAGTACTGTAGCAGTGAGCGACACTTATTGATATATATGATCTAAGAAAATATAGAAATTTATTGTTTTTTATTGGTGTCTTGTGTAACATCTAATAAAGAGGCAATAGTGTAAAACTAAAAATGAAAGACAAGGTGGTCATGAAGCCTTAGAGAACTGCAGGTGGAGAATATCAGTATGTCTGTCAAAGACAGCCGCATAAGAAAGCTCCAGTCAGAGACAAAACAGTCCTGAGGGCAACAAACAGGATTAATACACAACTGCGCTCAGACAGCAAGTGATGTCTGCACGACAAACACGGGCCAAAACAGCCAGACCTCAGTGCTCTCCAGCACAAACCTGAGAAATAACTGTCACACAAATATCCACACACACACACGCTTTCAGTCTGTTGGTATATTACGTTCCTTTTTTCCAGTAGGCAGACTCAAGGCCTTTTCTGTCTTCTGTTTCATCCAATCAGGAGCTCTGAGGGACAATTAGGTCTCTGACAGCTTGGTTTCTTCTCTGGCGTGAGGTGGAATCTGCCCCCAGGGCTCTTAGCTGCCACATCCATCACGCACACACACACACACACACAGAGGTTGGGTTTTTATGTTTTATGAGGACATTTCATATGCACACGCACACACACACACCTAACGTGTGTGTGCCAGTACAGACATCTTAAGATTGCAACAAAAACAAGTGGCATTACTAAAAATGCATCACATACAAGCAGATGAGACAGTTTGACATATAACAGGTTTAGAAGATGTGAAAGATTTGTGAGGGAGAACAGAACGATGTTCTGAAAAAACAAAACAAGCAACAATATTACATTCTCGCTTTTTTTAAAACAAGTAGATATTTATTTACTAGTCCTCAGACAAGCAGGACAGATGTGGACACAGTTTGTGTTTGGCATCTGTGATACTTTATCACTCTGCCACCAAGACATAAAAAATACACTTTATAAATATCACACGTCTTTGTTTTGAATTTGGTTCTACCCTTTATCTTTATTTCACTCTTTATTTCATTAATTCATATTTCTTGTAGGACCTATTGGACCACACACACATACACAGATATTTTACATTTACAAAATAGATCATTTTGTATAATTTATAAGGTTGTTGCCTAGTTGTTTACTATACTTGTGGGGGCATCTGGTCCCCATAACAAAGTGAAAACCGGCATCACACACACACAACCATGGGTGAGTTACAAAAATAAACGAAATTTCTGGTGCAGTTTTGTGAGGAGTCTCTCATTAATAGACATTTACATGAGAATTAGTCAAATTTGTTCTAGACAGAACTAGAATGTTTTTTCTTCTTTTACATAATGCGTTCATGTTCTTCCAAGACAGTCAAAATATGCCACCAGGATTATTCTGTAACTACTCCAGTATTTAGGACAGCAAACAGGAAGCAATTTTCCTCAATCACTGTTATTGTACCTGTGAAAACCGCAAGTGTATTCTAACCAAACTGGCTATTATATTTGCCCATTACATCACACATTACCCGCATGATAAACTGAAAAAAGCAACGTGTTGCACAATGAAAAGTTCAATTTCCTTGACTGAACACATTAGGCACTTTCTCACGTTTCTGCTGTAAATTGAATATCATTATTCCATTTAGAGATGATGTGTGGACGGGACCCAGCGGCCACAAACCAGCCCTGGAAATTTGCTGACTTCAGCTTCTAGAAACAAGTTTTTTGTTGACGTTATATGTGAGCACAATTAGCGGTTTGAGTATGTTTAAAATTAAGGCACTCTGACATTAGCAGCATGATGTCATGGGGTTTTAGCCAATCAGAAGAATTAATGCCCAGATGTTACTCAGCAACCTTACAGATTATAGAAAGATATACAGGCAAATGTGCATTAAATTCAAAAACAATCATGCCTCACCAGTACAAACTAACCATTGCCTACTGTAATTCTTTATCACTATCGCTTGCAAATAAAGAGTTTCTGCATTTTGGTGATACGATGTACAGTAAAGTGAAATTTAAAAAGCATTAATATTTAGATTTGTAATTCATCAATTTGAGTTATTTAATGATAAAACTTTAACATTTCTTCTCCCTCAGCCTTGTATGTTTGGTTTTATGCATTTCATAGACACTCATATCCTAAGCGACTTACACCGCGTTCAAGCTGTACATTTCATCAGCATGTGTGTTTCCTGGGTATCGAACCCACAACCTTAACACTGCTAATGCATTGCTCCACCAGATGAGCTACAGGAACAATGGGGCTGTGAGAACCTCACATGAGGGCTTTCCTTTCTTCAGTCTGCCTGCTGTTTCAAAGAGAGTCTCAGAGGATGTAGAAGTCGTAATTTATGGAGACAAATCCCACGTGTCACCTGTGAGAGAGGGTTAGAAGATGAAAGCTGCATCTATCCTGCAAATAAACAGAGGGTGTGTAGAATACAGTACATGAGGGCCCTTACCCTGCCTTCCACACAGACTGTCAGCAGGGACGTCACTGGCCACTGCCTGTACACATATTAGACTGTGATGTAAAATGAAAGTACATTTCCATACATCAGATGTAACTTAATAATCCATAATAATCAGAATTTTTCTAAAATTGCTGAAAATATTTACATTTACACATTTGGCAAATGCTTTTATCCAAAGTGGCTTACAGGGTCTTACACGTAAGCTGTACATTTGTAGGTATGATCTCTGGAATCAAACCCCCAACCTTTGCGTTGTTAAACCAATGACTTACCAGTTGAGCTACAGGTTATTAACCAATTAACCAATCAGACTATTAATCAGACTGTTAATAGCAACAAATACTGGCACTATATAAACTTTATCTGGCTAAAGACAGTACATGTTTATTTTGTCCACATTTTTGAGTTTACTAGCATGTAAAAATCTTACAGACATGGATGTAAAACCACAACTCCAAATCTTCGAAGACACAGAGTTTAAATTTTTTTTTTAAACACGGGATCAGACGCTAATCAAAGAAATCTTAATTGCATCATAAACATTTCACAATCTACACTCGCTTATCGAACCAAATCCATGTTCACATTACATTTCATTACCTTGATCTGAATTGCCAAGCATGATCATGTATTGATTTCAACCCCTTCACCTGGGTCTCACTCATTTGTCCCTTCACAAAGAGTAATTGTTTCGACAAGTCCGTGACTTTGTTCAACAAACTTCTGCCAGGACGATGGCTCTGCTATTTATATAGTGTGATTAACAATTGATGTGGGCCAAAAAACGGAATATGAAATCACAATGAGATTGCAAAGCGCTCGGAACGGAGAGGGACACTGATTACAATGCTGCCTCTCCATTATTCTTTTTTATTGTAGCAGCAATAAAAGATGAAATAAAGTACAATCAAGACTGCTTGTTGTTCAGACCTCAAATTGGGCAATTCACATAAAAAAAACGCAGTTGGAAAAGTTTTATAAACAAGCTTCTCGTTTCTTTCCAAGTCGAACGTTACTGTTAAAACTGTAAAAGCAACTTAGAATTGATATTTTATTTTGTAACACTTTGGCATTTCCTGTGAAATGTTAACCGGTTGCTTATGAGTTCAATTTAGTTCATCAAATTAACTTAAAAGGTTATTTATCACGATGACTTACTGTAACGCAGCTCATATACTTCTAGTCCTAAATTAGTGCAAAAGCTAGTTAAATACCTAAAACTACTTCACTAGTTCCTATTTAACATGCAGGTGTACCTTGACCTTCACACCTAAAACAAATAGGACAAGCATTTATTTTTAAAATGTTGCTTAGTTGATGAGACAATTATATACAGTGGACACTTCACAGTGTATTTTCTTGGACAATTTAACACTGTTCTATATTTGTATACAGTGGGGTTCAACAATGTAATGAGGTAAAATGAATGAGAAATGTTGTATATTCTTTGGACTGCAGACAGACATTAAACAAACGACCAAAGTAGAAGTGTTGGGAAGTACAGTAACAGCTTTATTAAATTAGTGCAAAAGACAGACATAACTCATTCACCACATCATCTTTTTCTTGCATTTTCAGAACTTATGGGGACTCATCAGTACTTATCTTTTTCATTCTCTCTTTTTTTGTTGTGTTCTTCTCATAAGCGCAAAAACCAAACGAAAAGGAAAAAAAAAAGAAGCTACTTATTTAACAGCCATCCTTGGCCTCTTTGACTGACGCAGGGGAAGGAAAAAACGAATGCTGTACCATCAGAAATTAGAAATCACAAAATGTACTTTTGTCTGCAACTCAAGTCCCCAGATTCCAAAACTGGAGCTCATGAAGAGAAAAAAAACATCAATGGCATTACAAATACCCCTAAATTTTGCCAAAAACGTACAGTTCTTTTCTTTTTTCGTTAAGGGTCGTTAAAGAAAAAGCGGTCAAAGTACATAAGTTAATTAATATATTTGTACATTGGTAAAAAATAAAATACTGTATATATAGTGTACATTTCCCTCCCACTGTATCACACATTACTATAAAGATATATTGTGTTCCACTCCATAACAACTAATGCAATCAAACCAAAACCAAAAAAAAGGACTTGAGACATTTTTTAGACTTTGAAGGCTTCTGGCTACCACCCTGCCCTAAGAAAACACAACCACTGCAGACTAAAGAGGCCTTATGTCCTTCCCTTACATTAGTAAACAACATCAAATACAGTAGTCTTTAACCAGAGGAAACTAAAGTACATCAAAATGTCCAACGCATCATCCCCATCCGTTATACCCTTGTTCCAGTGAGAGAGTTCACCATGGTGGTCGCATCCAAGATGATTTTCCAGATGTATGAGAGGACAGGAAGTGCAGAAGGGAGAGAGACAGGAAGTGTTTCTGGTGGAGGGAGGGATTGGTTGGGAATACAGAAACAAAGGCCCAGGGAAAAGCTGACATGAGAGGAGGCGAGGGTGCGAGGTGTTTTTTGGGACAGGTTCTCTCTCTCCTCAGCCTGGTTTGTGTGTGGAGAAGAGAATAAGGTTTTCTTCAGTGTTGCAAAAGGACTACAGAATAAATCAGCAGAATTTACAAGCCTGGAAGAGAGAGAGAGAGAGAGAGAGAAAGAGAGAGAGAGAGAAAAAGGAATATGAGAAACAGTTTTTTTCAGCTATTAAACATTATGAGGCAAATAAATCTGGTTTGGTTTTTAAATCCAATATTTGGGATTAAGTGTCCACACTGTCATCGTGCAAATAATGACACTGGATCCGTTTGTTTAGACATTGTAGTTAATATCCGGTATTTCAAAATTAGTTACCATAGTAATGAATTACATAATGAAGGTATGAAAATTAGGGAAACCGGATCCAGATGTTTATGATGTTACTGTACATACAATACATTTCACATACATAATCACAAAAAACTATTTAGAATCCCATCTGTTCTAATGTAATTTTAATTGGGTTTCAAACCACATGTGTATGTTGCAAACACACACACACACACACACACAGAAAATCAAATGTTTGCTGCTTGTCAGAGCAAAACTTTTTAGATTGCTTAACAGAACCTCTGTAGTAATAAACTCTGAAACAAATCATTTTCACAAGTGGCATGAAATTTTTAGGGCAGTGTGATATATTGCCTTTCATATTTACAATAAAAAAAGCAAGTATACAATATGAAGTTGAGAAATGAAACCAATCAGAAACACAATGTCAATGATCATTCCCTTTGGAGCGCTATGAATTTTTCCAAGACTTAAGAAACAGTTTTTCCTCATTTTCTTTTCCCGCTCCACACTCATCATAAGATCAGATTAAAATGTGGTTCTGAAAAATGCAAGACGTAATTTCTCAAGACTTGAGCGAAATTAATTGGCCTGTGGAACTCAGAAATTCTGAAGCGATCGAACGGTGTCAGATCCCATGCGAGGGAATATTAAATGGGGGACTATTGATTTTTTTCGTTTGGTGCTCGTTGTTTCTTTCCACTAGACGCATTTGTACCGCTTGGTCGCAAATGGGAGCAGAAGATAGAAATAAGATTTGAACAGCACTTAAGATCACGGACGATGTTGCTTTATTTCACAACTGCTATTTGCAAATAGACTACAGCCCCCTTTTATTCATGCACGGAGACCTCGAAACACGGCAGGTAATTCTGAACGCATATCTAAAACATCAGATTCCACAACTAAATCAATTCAGCTCGCCACTTCAACATGCAATAAAGTCAGCCGAGGAGTGTGTCTCAATCCTCTCCACCCTCACCTCCACGTACACACGCACTTTGAAGGGAGTATGCTGGGAAAACTCTGGTAGCAAGTAAGTGCAAAGGGAAGCCGCAATGCAGGGAGCAAGATGGAGGATTGTTTGATCTAATTATCATCACCCTGATTGGAGGAAAGTAGATGTGGCAGCAGTCAGCTGGAGTTGAGACCAACACAATAACACATGTGACCCCTGAGCTCCTGAGCTATATCCATCACCTCCACAACCCTCCTCATTCCCCACATCAATTTGTCTTTCCATCAGTCAAGAAGTGAAGTTACTGGTGAAGGATTTTAAGTTGTGAGTCGTGGGACCAGCTCCATGGAACCCATAATAACTTCATGCGACACAGATTAAATGGACCTGAGATTCACAATTAAACAACCTGTAACTTTTGTGGTTGGTAATAAACAAAAATCAGTTATTGAGCAACAACATGACAGGTTAATGAACAAGTATATTGAACACAATCTCTGAACCTCTAATTTCCAACTGTAAATTTATAATGATTTATAATTTGAGAGGTTGGGTCAGATTTTGTCTTCCAGTGTGCTTTGACTTTTTGGTATTGGTACAAAACAGTTTGTTATGCTGCCTGGTGTTGTAAACTGGTATATCTTTCCATATTATTTTAATGTATTGACATCATTATAAACACATTTACCTATAGCGTCAATTAATCTAAAGTCTTACATTGACAGAAAATAACTTACTTTCTGCATTCCATGTAAACTCAGTTGATACAACAACCAGACCTGTTTTGGTACATAACACACATTACTTGCATGAGTTTAAGTACAAATACAAAATTATTTCCCAATATTCTGAAATTTGTTCTGAGCAAGTACACAATCGCAAAATGCTGGACCAATGATGAAAACAAACCTCTGAACTCAAGGGAGCAATAAAGTTATCTTCAAAAGTCTGTCCCATTAAACTGAATGGGGCGTTATTCTGTTGTCTAGCTTTAAACAGGTCAACTGAGCAGTGTGTACTACTGTATTTACTAAATAGTGAAAATATCATGCAATTGTCAGCCATAACAGTTGTTAACCTAAAAACAACCTTTACACAGCTAACAGGGAACATTTTCAGAACATTGGCTATCGTTCTCTAAAAGTTCTTTCAAAGTTATGTTAGAAGAATTCGTTTTAAACAATATATATGACATATATCAAAATGTTGTTCTTAAATTGTTAGTGGAATGCTTTAAAAAGTTGGAAATCGTTCTTATAACCAAGCATTAATTTAGACGTTTAACATTAAACGTTAACATTAAACGTAAACGTTTAAATTAATGCTGAAATTGTTAGCTGGGTAAAGCAGTAATAGACTGTATTCAATAATGCTAATGCACGCGATAGCGCCCCCTTTCTGCAATGCAGAGAATACGTGCATTATAAATTCCACTCTGATGCATTACAGACTGCAAAACATACCAGCAGAACTTGCATTACTAAAAGCATAAGGTATGTTTCAGGCCTTAAAATTAATTAGCAGTTAAAGGTGATGCTTTATCTGCCGGGTGCACCATGGATGGCATGTCAAAAAAAACAAGTGGGTAGGAGAGAGAGAAAAAAACAGGTCGATGCTGAAGAAATTTATCTTTCCCTGGAGACAGGCCACATCAGGACCAGAGTGGATTAAAGAGCAAAAGCGTCCATCGTGGCAGAAAAGAGGATTTAAACTTCAGTAGGTAGGGCTGTTAGCTGCATGCTGGACAGAGCTCAGCCTTATTTCCCTGTTTGTGGATTAATTATATTTCAGCCTTTTGGGCATCTTTCATCAGATTACAGAGATGTTTTAGAGCTCTGTTTGAGAATGCGGCTGCTCTCCGCTTTGACCTGAAATTTCATGTTAGAAACACACTCAACGCTGCTGTCTCATGTAACTTTCAATTACGATAATTATTAACTACAGCTGTGACTGACATTCCAAATCTGTGCACTGAACTGCCTCTGTTATCAGCGGGAGAAAAAGCCTTGTGAGACATTAAATACGTGAGAATCGCTTTATTTTTTTGTCACCGCCGCACTTGTGTATTTCAAAAGCAACAACAAGTCAAATCTAAGCTGATCTTTTACTGTAGAAATGAAAGTGGCAAAAGTCAGAAAGAAAATCTCTAACCAGCCAACTTAATACGTTTTCTCATTTTATATTCATTATACTTGCCGTACTAATGCACCGACTTTATGCATAAGGTTTGACACCAAAAGCTTGGCATCATATTGCCTATATTGCTTAAAATCAGTTCTGCAAACTGCACTATATAGGGAGCACTCAAAAGAACATTGCTTAGAGGTCGTCGTTTCAAAGCCTGGACGACTTAAGAATTCTTGATTATGAATAATTCTTATACATCTTATTCAAGTATTTAAGTATGTATGTCAGATGTTTCTTTTAAAATTCTATAAGAAATATATACAAGATATTGATAATATTGAGTTATTTTACAACATTAAACAAATATTAAAGAGAAGTCATTTGAGATTTTTTGTTTTTATGTGTGATACCCAAAGTGCAGTTTGTAACCAGACCTACAGGGGGCAGTATAGCCATCTTGGCGTAGTTTGGCCATTTCTTTGTTAAACATCTGCACCTAACATTGTCATCTACACCCTGGTCTGAGGCTTAATTGACACAGCAAGCCTATTTATCTGTGTAAGAGATCATTTCGTCTCTCAACATTTCAAAATCCTGCTTTTCCTTGTGTTGAAAATGATGTGGATTTTTTTTACAGGTCCATCTCAACCAATGTAATCAGATACACAAATGCGATGGCGCCACATTTTCTGAGGACAAACAAAATCAATGGACTCAAAGGGCAAATCAGCACATTTGGCAAACTGTCATTAAAACGGAAAACAATGGCTCCCGGAGGACTGGAAGTGTTGAGATTAATGAGCGTGTCTCAGAAGGTGCCAGTCGTGGCTATGGCACCATCTGAGAAAACGTGGAACACGCAGCTACAGTAAGCTGTGGGATTCGGTGCTTTAAAGCACTTTAATGGGGGTCTAAAGAAAGCAGAACTCTGTGTAGATTCACAGAAGATCTGTCTGTGTTTTCCCAAAGGCTTCTATACATTATTTAAGGGGCCACAACAGAAGGTCTTCCACAGTCCTTTATCCTTGTGAATGGATGAAGAACAGAGAGTATGGATTTTTCTGTCTGTGGAGCAAAAGGTTGGAGACACGCAAGCTAAAAACACACACGTGCACACAATCACACACGTGCACACAATCATACACACAACTGGACAAAAATGTTATATAAACATTAAAATAATGTTTCAGCCATTAACTCCCCCTCATGTTGTTTTATATTTTTGGAGTACTGTGTGTGTCTTGTGAATGTCATGTCATGGATGCTAAAGGATGCCTGAATTTCCTACGGGATAAATAAAGTATCTCTCGCTCTCTTTTTCTCTGACTTTCCTGTAGCACGAAAGAGACATTTTGAAAAATTCACTGGCCTGCTCTTTTTTTAAAGTCTTCTTGAATCATCTGAGAGCTTTGTGTAGGAAACAGAGCAAAATCTAGGTCATTATTTACTAATAATCTTCCCCTCCAGTGAGCTGGAAACTCAAGACCCGCTGTGGCTGGATCACTGACTCACTGAAAGTCATGAGCACAACATAAGAGTGAGTAAATAATGACATTTTAATTTTGGGATGAACTATTCCTTTAATTTGCAGACTCAAGCTTTGTTTTGTAGAATATTTCAGTCTTAGATGTGCTGTTTTGATTTTGCACTGATATTACTTTGTTGAGAAATCTAATAAAAACACACACACAAATATGCACATATGTGGTTTAGGGAGACTCTATAGACGTAATGATTTTTATACTTAGCTAATCAAATTTTCCATTAAACCCTCAAAGACAACTTTTGGCTTTTTTGTATTTAAAAAATACCATTAAGTATTTTAAAGCCATTTGGTTCATGAGGACACAGGAAGGGTCCTTGTAAACCATGTTTTGTTGTTTACAAATCTTTACACACGTCTTTACATACGTCATTATACCCGTGTCCTCGTAAACCACATACAGAAACACACACACACGGGTGGGACCACACTTTGGGGTCCCAGGGTTAATTAAGAGTCTGGAGGGGCGGGTCCCAGCACCTGTTAAGGCTGAAAAAGTGAATATATAATAAACCATAAACTGTGGGCTTTCCTCACTAGCTAAATAATGCTCATATAGTGTGACAAACATTCCTGCATCATAATTATAAAATAATTTTTTATTATTTTTTTAAAAATAGTTTCAGATGTAGTACAGCTTGTCACACCGCAGGACACATTCATTTCCAGAAAGCATTTCACGTCAGCTACCCACATTGAAATGAATTGTTGGTCCGGGCTCAGAACAATGCAGTATATGACAGTATTGACAGTGTGAGAGTGTGTCTCCTGTAGGGCAGACAGATGAAGTGAAGGCTGTCTAATCTTTCAGCTGTGGCTCTCTTGCAGTCCTCCACCGAGCTTCTGCTCTTATCTGTCTGTTCTCGCCGGGTCTCTCTCGCTGGGGGTCAGGGTTCATTAAGGTGATAAGGAAATTGAAGTCAGACACTCTCTCTCTCCCACTCAATCAGTGTGTGACACAGTGCAGGGCCCTTCCTGGCTGTGTCCTCATCTGAGACACACTCTTGCAGGAGTCATTAGTGTGCGGGTAGTACAGTATGCGCCCTGACGTTGCTGGGTCTCACACGTGCACACACATTTCAATGCATCAACACAGCCAGTGAAACACACGGAAATGCACATATAACCGCCTGATTACAGTCAGACATATTGAGTGGGGTCCACAAATACGAGACCACTGGTGATAATTCTGCTGTATAATTTTTTACATTATTTTACACAGAAATACAACATTTTAAATTTAAGTAATGCAGTTTTTCCTTGCAATTTATATGATTAAAATAATGTGAATGAAAAGTTGAATTAAATTAAAATCAGATGATTACTGTTTTCTCTGCATGACTGCAGGAGGGTTTTAAAAAGCTTCACAGATAGAAGCAAAGAAATTTAACCTTTTGTAGAAATTAGTTATCRCRGCTAATGTCACAAATTTGCTTATTTGATTAGTGACTTCTTAATCTTAAGTATTTGTTCATTTGTTTGTCACTTTTTTGTTTTATGAAATTTTGAAACTCCTGGATTGTCTCCAGATTTACACCAGACCTTCGGACCTCACTGAACTGTGTTAACACTAAGGCAGGTGGACAAGCCTTCACACTCGTAGACATACAGGCTGAGAAACCAGTGAGAAACCAGTGAGAAACCCTAGCAACAGCACTGAGATCCTCTGAGCTGTGTAAAGCTTGTGGCTACAATTTTTATTTGAAGAAAATTCTGTTCTTTATCATTAAACTGAATGTCGACTGGGGCTGAATTATATTTCAACTTCTTTTTGCTCCTTACACAAAGCTATTGTTTGTGTGTTTTAGAGGACTTAAAATATGCCTTCAAACGTTTTCTAACTTCTACTGTAATTGCACCTCCAGCAGCTTCTGATGGTTTTTGTCATCACGCCACAGTTGTCGTCAATAAAACGTAACTCGGAACCTGAATAAACTCCTTAAAATGTTCCATATAAAGCCAAAATTGCTAAAAGCACCATGCGAGAGGCAAAGAGATGAGTAGCTGAATGATAATGTATGCAGAGATAACACAAACAACAGAGTAATGAGGAGAGAACCAGCGAGGAACTCTGGAGATGATCTGACTGCATATGATTCACACAGACTTCTTATTGGTGCCGTTGTGCCGAGCATTACAGATGGATCTATTCTCTATCCAAACTGGGCCTTGGGCATGGAAGCCATCCACAAAAAACCTCCACACACACACACACACACACACACACACACACGCATCTAAGCAGCCACATCCCTTCTGAATAGAAGGAGGCAAGCAGAAATATATTCTTTCCCTCTTTTTCATTTTAGAATGGTTGTAAAAAGCTCCATTATGTTCCACCCTCACTGAAGAAGTGAATTATTAATGTTATTGCTCGGGGAAACAGTCGCCAAGGGACCGTGTGCAGGTTTGGTCGGGAGATTAACTGTGGGACAAACACATAATGCACACAGACAAACACACACACACAGACACACACACACACACAGAAGGGAAGTTTAAAACCTGTCGTAAACTGGCCTTTAATCTGTGCATATTATTTCGAATGCCTCTATGTCTCTCTGGCGGATATAATGACGCCTCTTTCGAGGTGGTAAATCTAGCCTGATATGAATCAACTCCTAATGCAGTTGGAGGCTTTACCATAGTAAACAGATACTGGGCCACTAAAGACTTCCGGGAGAAAGGCCAAACTCCTGCCACCATCTACAGCAAGGTACACAGAGTTTTTCATTAGCATTAACACTTAGCTAAGGGAGAAGCATGGATAAACTCTAGGAAACAATGTTTCCAGCTATTTAATTTAAGGAACGCTGCAAAAATATATTCTTAAAGGTAGGGTAAGCACTTAGCAATAACAAGATAGCTCTGAAAACATACGCTTTCGCCCACCCTTCAAGACAACACCTCCTCCAAAACACATTTTCACGGTTCAAGTAGGACATCCTATCATTGCATTTGGACCAAATGTAATGATTGGACAAATATTTAGAAGTCCTGCGCCTTCCACAAAAAACATTTAGATTTAGATCATTTTACTTAGTGCTATTGGGATTTGAAAAGACTTTTAACCAGCATAAAAAATGTTTCTGGAACAAATCGCCTACCCTGCCTTAAATCAGTAACTCTGTCTTATTTAGCTGTAGAAACATCTGAGTATCTTTTTTGTATGAACCTCATTAAAATGCCATTTTTGCCATTTTTATAGCGCGTCTTCAGAAGATGTTGTGTTGGGCTCAGTGGAATTTAACCAGTAAAAGGTTCAAACCTTCAAGGGATGATTCATGAATCTACTGCAGTTTTTAAAGTTGGAATCTGGAAATTTCAACTTTCCAAGATGATACAGTACAGCCTCTGGATTAAAGCAACTGGTAAAAGACTAATTAGGTCATTAGTCCCGAAAAAAAGGAAAAAGATTCTACCAGAGTTAAAAGTCAAACTGGCCCAGATCTTAAATTTAAAACTCAAGACGACACACAGATATTTTATTTAAACTACAGGCTCACAAGCAGTGCAAAAACTAAAAGCTATTTTCTGAGTTGTCTTGTTTATTCCACACAAAAGATTGTTCTTAATGCCAGCATGGAAACGTATTCAGATTTACTTTAAGGCACCACACCACATAGCATCTTATTTGGCCTTTAGGCCTCAATAATCTGTCGCATAAACACACTGAATAAATGAAAGCAACTCTGCATGCAGTCTGTGATCTGGCTATATGGCTACCTGAATCTAAATAGCTTTAAAATATGCCGTGAGAAGCCCTGCGAAAAGCCTGTTCAGATGTGCTGGTGCTGAACAGAATAAGCGAAGTTCCAAGTTCAGGGATTAAGAAAGTTAATGGCTTTTGTAGAAAACTCTGCAGAGTTTCTGAGTTCCCATATATTTTTGCTGTCGGGCAGAATCGTGGCTCTGGAACACTTGCAATATTTATTTGCACTTTATTAGAAGCCATGAAATATGCAGCATGTATCAAATTTTAAAAACTCGGCATTTAAGCAAATCACCTGGAATTTTCCATCATTCCGATAAGGAATACATGAATGTTGTTGGGTTGGAGGGGAGGGATACTTACAGAGGACGGAGAGCAGAACCAGGACGAGCAGCAGCGGGAGGTTCGTTTGGACCGAGCCGGCACCACTGCAGTCCATTCTGTTCTTCTTACAGGTGCACACCTGAACTTTCAGATCTGTGCTGTTGGATATAGGAGGGATGCCAGAGTCGGTCAGAACCAGAGGGAGGTTGTAGTTGGCCTTTTTAAGGCTGTGCAGCAACATGATCTGGGAGTGAGTGTCTACAGAGGAAACCAGAAAAGGTTAATTTGAGTCTGGCCGAAGATGTCAAAGCCATGCCATCCTGACCTTAAAGAGACAGTCACCCACAAATAATAAAAACATGCAGTTTCAAACCTGTGTGCCTTTCTGGCCTCTGTTTTTCAATTAATGACAGTGAATGGGGACTGGAGCTGTTAACCTCCAGAATGACAAAAAAGCATATAAACACATTAACTTCTTTATTTATTTATTTTGTGAGCAACAGGATTAAATTTAAGCCAGCTCCAGTCCCCATTCACTGTCATTAATTGAAATAAATGAAAAATGAGTCTTTAATTTCAGTTTTTCTTTCACAGTAGAGAGAAAGTCCAAATAAGGATTTGGAAAAAGATGGAGCTGAGTAAATCATGACAAAATTTTCATTTGTGAGTGAATTATTTCTTAAAAATCACTGCATCCATCTCTTTCTCTGCTCTGTGTCACAGCATCTGTCACTAATTCTCTTTTCAAATAGCTGACAGAAGTCTGGAGATTCACAGGGTTTCTGTATTTGAATGTCTGTTCTCGGGAGAGATGGGTGATCGAGAGACTGCTAGAACAAACCCAAAATACACTGAGCTATTTAATATCTAATGATACCACCGTCTGTGACTTTATATTAATACACTCACTCTTAGTACCATACTAACACATAAGGTCCACATGACCCTGCTGAAAAGACCAGCCTAGATGAGAATTTCCATGCTGGTATCTGTGGACCATCACAAATAATCTGATGTCATTTCTAGAGACCATATCAGAATCTGGAGACCATCATATTGGTAATGTCAATAGTGTTTTTCTATTACACTCATAAAAACACCTTCTACGGTATATTAACTTAAATGGATGACAGATTATCTTTGCCATTTAGTTTCTGCTCCCAACAATAATCTAATTGCTTAGTTACAAATTCTTTACCCTGGTGCCTATATCTTATATAGGTGGCGTTTGTTTACCATGAGTGATCTCCAGTTTCAGTCTCATCTGAGAATTAGCTTACCATTGATTCTGGAGATCTTCCATGTTTTCTCCAGGCCTGGTTGTTTGCCAAGCTCGATCTTGAACGGATCTGTGTTGGGATGAATGTCCTTGTCTCGTCCCCCGATCATCCCCACGTTCATGTCTTTAGCGTCCTCGCACACGCGGACCACAGAAGGGAAGATGTAGGGCGCATTATCGTTCTCGTCCTCCAGGGTGATTATCAGCGTACCTGTGCCTGTGGCAGGTGGGCTGCCTGGTGGGACAAAAGATATCGCTGTGTATGAAGTATATCAGTAATATCATGGGAAACAGGGGGCAAAACAACCGGCTGGGCTGAATACAAATCGCTAAAGACTAAATGTTATTATACACAAAGATACAAACAGGATACTGCCAGGACACAAACAGGAAGTGACACCCATCGGTGAACTCTTTTTTTTTTATAGGGTAGTGTAGAGATACAGGAGAAGATGGGAGAGAGAAATTTGGGACATGACCTAGGCCAGAATCAAATCCAGGTTTCCATGCCAATAACTTGCACGTCTTTGGCAAACGCACAACAAACACTGTAAAAACACTTCACTAAAAGTCAACCTGCAAATGGTTTATTTATAGCTGTCGCATCTGGATAGGAGACTATTAGGTTAACTATTTTAACTTACCAAAACTGCACACTTCAATTCTTAGCGTTATCCAATGAGCTTAAAATGATTCAAGGAAAGTCGTCACCTACTTAAAACATCAAAGAGCGACTAGCTTCAGCCTTCAGATCTTTTTTTATATTTATTCATCGCTCACAATAAGAGCAGGAATGTGTTTTTAGTAAGTAGATAGGGTCAATTTTGATAAAATGTGGACTTCAAAGTCTTGCGGTCTGACTAAAGCTTTTTGGTTTTATATGACAAATCGATTCTCTTTTAAATACACGGGAGAATTGTGCTTAGCACATGTCTGGGGTCAGTGTATTGACACTTCATGCTAACTGACTCTGTTTCTGTGTATAGAAAGATACAGCGGTGCTAAAACTTTGTAAATCTTTAAACCAATACAGCTGTATGAGAGACAACCATTCGCTTTATATTTCCCTTGTTATTCACAAATATTATCCATTCGAAAGCTTACAAAAAAAGACCTCAAATTTCAATTCAGAGACTAATTTCCAACTTGATGCAACAAGACTCATCTTGATTTGAAAGAAAGATACTTCAATTTGTATCAAATTGCACTTTATTGAATATTGCAGAGGAAGAAAAATACATTATTCAAGGCTTTTGAAATATTCTCTTTCTAAAAGATTAGCAGTTATTGCAAGACTGCATAATTATAAACAGCCCTGGAGGTCATTGGCAATTAACATCAGATGACAGGATCAGTAATTACAGAATGATTTTGTCCTCACGTTTCCAGGAACGCTCAGACCTTAAAGAACAGGCACGGTGTCAAAACAACCGTCCAACTAATGTCTCAGTAGAAAAATAAATGAGATTTGTTCCAATGGCATCGTTTGGAGGTGGAACAAAGTCGCCCTCGCCATGTTTTATTGATTTTCTACTCATAAAAATTGTTCTATGATGTAATCAGCGATGTAGAGGAATTTTCGACAAGATAAGAACACGCAGCCACAAACAACCGCAAAACACACCAAATAAACGTCTCACCTACCACCATAATTGTGTCTCAGAATGATAAAAGACTTGGTTGCACTGTTCCAAAACCTCTAGAATTTTAATGTGTCCTGATGCAAACGTAAACAACCCAATTACGCTGGATTTGTTTTTGCCAAATTTAATGCAGCGCTGCATGCATCCAATGCGATCGCATGAAGCGCAACCACAAAAAAATCCATCCAAGATACAGGAAGAGGCAGAAGATATCATATTTATTATAAATACATGTATCTATATATAAAAGCATTAAACATTCTGCAACATGAAATCATGGATTTCTTAAAAAAAAAATTGGCATTTGTGTGCATTAGTAAATGAACCTTTTGCTAAACAATTGAGCGATGTCAAAAGTCAAGGCAACTAATGCACTGTTACTGTAAATACAGCCAGCTGTTACTGTAAATACAGCCAGCTGTTACTGTATATGAGCACTCAGAAGTAACTGGATGCACTTGTAGGTTTCTGCTCATAAGGTCGTGAAGATACCATGACCAACAGCTATTGACCGTGTTCTGACCCAAACATCTAACAACACAAGATAAGGCTTTGGGGGGAAAAACATTCATATGTATAATTAATGCAGCAGGCATGAACATTATATTTCAAATAAAACCACTATATGGGGATTCCATCACTACATAATATACAGTATTTACATGGAAGACTGACATACTGAGTCTCCAGCATTTTGATGGATGTCAAGAAAAACAAAAACATGCGTCTGAATCTAAACAGAAGATGAAAAGCAAACGCCTCCAACCTTTTTAAAATGAGCAAGATGAAATTGCATTTCATTACGATTCGTTTCTGTCTGGTGAAAACAAACATGTCTGGCCCTTA
>JAZGTK010000555.1:0-63226 GCA_036877625.1 Ambastaia sidthimunki
TGCTCAGGCCTTGGCTCAGCAGAAGGTTTTAAGCCCCGCCCCTCCTCCTCCAACACAGCAGCAGCAGTTAAATCTTCTCCTCCAACAGGCGCTCAAAATCAGGTGACACATCACTGTTAATAACATTAATAACATTAACAGTTAAGAACAATAACGTTTGTTTCCAGTCAGTGTGATCAGGAGGAGCACAAATATATAAGATTAACAGCAATATGTGGGAGGTTTGTAAGAGCGTTTTGGCTCTGCATTTAAATATCTGTATGTTCACAGAACTCCAGATCCACAGCAGAGCCTCCTACCGCCTGTCACACGTTCCATGTCGGTTCCAGATTCAGGATCTGTGTGGGAAATGCAGAACCCTTCCACCCAAGCGTCCTGTTCTCCAAACATGCAGCCAGTCGCTCCCAGCAGTACGTAATCACTGAGCACACTTGTAAAAACTACCACATCAATTCTGCTCTGTAATTACAGATCTGATGAAGAACATGCTCGAAAATGAAAACTCAGATATTTGCAGCCGAGTCTAGAACCGAGTAGATGAACAGAGTCAGTGGTTCTAACTGAAACAAAGAACTTTGAGTTTCATTGGAGGGATTTGTGTTGCGTGTCCGGTGTGCTTGTTTGCCACTTACAGTAACACATCACGCATTTAGTTTTAGACTCACTCTCGTCTTGTAACCCAATTTCGAATGGTTTGACTTGGCTGAATAAATGCCACTTAAGCAGAACTGAAAGATCTGGCATCCATCACAGCTGTAGATGGCTTACATTTACTTCTGCTACTCGTAAATGTCCTCGTTACTTTCAGCCTGTTCATTTTAAGCAACTTCTCTTGATGTCTTACTGGCTCTACAGGAAAATAAAGTGGTGCTCATCCATGAAAGCACAGATCAGTGTTTGGTCTTCTGTGGTGTTTCTATAAGGTCTCCAGGGACTTGGATGTATGTAAAAAAATGAGCACATCTCTTTTCACAAAGCTGAAGTTTATGGCCCTGAATTATGGACTGTATATGTGTTTGGAAAAGAAAAGTTCTTTGCATTTGAAGATTTAATTTCATGGCTTTATGGCTTCAGTTTAGTTTATGGACACTTTAAGAAACTTATACTCATCCTTTAAGTCATTATATGAAAAGACTCCCTATACTTTTCCTTGAAATCAGAAACTGTTCTCAGGCTTCTTAAGGCATCAAATAAGCTCCTTCCACACAAGTGTCTTAAGTCTGTTTGTGTGTTTCAGCTTGGGAAGGGAGCAGCGTGTGGGATCTGCCCTTAGACTCCATGACTCAGGTGTCTTCCATCGAACAGATGCAGCAAATGGAGAAAGCCAAAGCTGTGAAGGTGAGCATGATTTAAGAACTTTTAGTTGACTTCAGAAGTTATGACCTGAATTTGTTTGCTTTAAAGTCACCTAAAGACCAAAAAAATGACGTTTAAAATTCTTTTGTTGCTCTTGTCCTCATTTGCCATTTTAGTGTGGTTTTCTTTGAGAATTTAGAGTTTGATGTTTTGTGGTTACTGACTCTTCTGCTATAAAGCTTGAGATGGAGAGACGAGAGGTGGAGCTTCGAGCTAAAAGAGAAGAAGAGGAGAGGAAGCGTCTGGAAGAGGCTCTGCGTGCCAGACAGGAAGAGGAGCGGAAGCGACTGGAAGAGGAAGAGCTGGCACGCTGCAAACAGGTCAGGAGAGAAGAAACATGACAGATGGAAAAAAAATCTGTGTGTTCAGATGTAAAAAACTGTTACGTGAACAGATACGTGCAGAGTTCTGGAAAATGTTTTTATCAGTATTTTAATTTCAAAATACTGATTTTTAACCCTGGAAAGATAATGGAAGCTTATGCTGTACATGTACTTTTTTTAATGCTTTTAATGGGTCTGAAATATTTGTTTTACTTGGAAATTGCCCTCTATAAAATGATTTTTTTTAATGTTAATCCAGTACACACAAATGACTAAAAGTTATTCAGAAGTAATGGTCAGAAGATTTAGTGATCTTGAAGAGTGATGAAGATTTGTGCAGTGGAGTCGCAGTATTGTTAATGCATTGTGCGTGTGTTGTTCTGTAGGCGGAGGCTCTCCACAGACAGCGGGAGCACGAGGAGGCGGCAAGACGGCAGAAGGAGGAGCAGGAAAGGTTAGCTCAGGAGGAGGCGCTCCGGCAGCTGGAGGAGAGGAGAGAGGAGGAGGAGAGGAGACAAAGGGAAGAATTCCTCCGCAAACAGGTGTGAGGGCTCAGCCGCACGGACGCTTGTCTTCTCATTGTGCTGCTCTTTTATAAAAGCAGAAACTCTTCCCATGAAGTGGAAGCGAGCAGCGCGTGTCATGTGACCTCCTGCACAGCTTCTTTGCTCTGTTTATGTCAACCACAAGAGTTTTACTTCTGCTTTTGCTCATCTGAACAGCTTTGGAGGTTTTGTGGATCAGTTATTGATCCCTTGTTCATTTGTTGTCATCTTTGTTTCTCAAAACAGGAAGAGGAGCGCAGGAAACAGGAAGAGGAGCGCAGGAAACAGGAAGAGGAGCGCAGGAAACAGGAAGAGGAGCGCAGGAAACAGGAAGAGCTGGAAGCTGTGCGGCTGCGCGAGAAAGAGAAGCGGCAGGAAGAGGAAGCGGCCGCCGCCGTGGCAGCTGCAGCGTTGGCACGGCAACAGCAGGAGGAGCAGAAGAGGAGAGAGCAGGAGGCGCAGAGGCAGCGGCAGCAGGAGGCTCTGCGCAGACTGCAGCAGCAGCAGCAGCAACAACAGCTGGCACAGATGAAGGTGAAAATCCCTCCGCGTGCTGCGCGTGTCCAGCGCGTTACTGTGGCTGCAGTGGAGAGAAGCAGCTGGATTATGTGGATGTTTGTGGAGGTTTGGTGTATCGTGTGGGATTTTCCAGACTAGATTAGGATCAGATTATCCTGGATTAATTTTAATGTGAATCTGACTCCAATGATGTTGACTGGCTCAAAATGAGCTAAATGAACTTGCATAAGGATTTAAGTGGATCTTGAAGTAACGGTTGAAATGTTTTACTTTGATAAATTTAAAGTTTAAAAGTTAGTCTGAATTATTTATTGTTGGTCTTTCAAACACTTCATGGTTGGCTATTTTATGATGTTCTCCAGCTCCCTTCATCTTCTAAGTGGGGTCACCAGTCAGGCACAGCAAACACCCTCTCGCAGTCTCAGACCGCCCTGTCGCTCGCCGAGATCCAGAAACTGGAGGAGGAGAGAGAGCAACAAGCACGGGAGGAGGTGAGAGCAGCGGATCTGTGTGCCTGAAGATTTTCTTCCTCTCTGACCATAGAAAGAAATGTGCAGATTGAACTGCCGTTACTGTGAGACTCCTAACATTTAAACAGGAGTAAATATGTAAACGTACAGATCTCAGATCAGTGTTTTTGACTGGACTCCGTCACTCCTGCAGCAAAGACGACAGCAGCAGGAGCTTCAGAGGAACCAGCTGCAGCAGCTGAACTCTCAGGTCAAGCTCTCAGGCTGGGGGAACGTGGCCAAGCTGCCGGCTGCCACCAAATCCCTGCTGGAGATCCAGAGAGAAGAGGCTCAGCAGATGAAGCAGCGGAAAGATCAACAGCAGCCGCAGCAACACTCGACCATCACCCAACAGAATCGGACCCAGAACAGAGCCGTGAGTCACGCGTGCCACGTACACCATTTTCACGATCCAATCAAACATCCCATCTTCCTAATCGTAATCCTTCCCAGTTCTTCCTGTGCTTCAGAACTATCAGCGTTGTGTAAACGTGTTTTATGATTCTCTGTCTAGACCCTCTGTACGTCAGTTTGGGGTTCTGTCAATAACATGGGGTCACACTGGGTCACGGACAGCAGTAGCGTCTGGGGTGATGCACAGAACTCTAATATTGGCTTCTGGGACGAGGCAGTGAAGGAGACGACCCCACCTCAGACCACTCGCAAGAGCCACAACCAGAAAAACAAGGGTAACACTAACCTCAGGTAAACCACAATCACACAGAAACTGTGTGAACAACATCCAGTGTTCTCAGATTGACTAACAAAATATTACACAAAATGATATTAATAACACAAAAAGTATTAATAATGTTTGGCCAAAACTGTAATTGATTTCTTTGTTCTCTGTGTTGTTAACTTTATAACTAGTTGCATAAATGTAGTTGCTAAGCCACTAGGGAAGTGTCTTAAAAACTAGTGGGCTAATCAGACTTACAGATACTTACTTAGTTTCAAATAAGACCAACCTACCTTTTCATAAAAGTTATGACTAGTCTTGAGGAAACAAAATAGGTGACTAACCTGTAAGACCCAGTTGAAGCAGTTCTTTTATGAAACCTTGTTATGCGTTTGTTTTACAGTTTAAAATTCTTTGTGTTATGACTAGATATGAACATAGTTATATGAACTATAACGTCAGAAGTTATAGTTAAATTACTAAAGGCCATAATTATTGAGTTCATGTTTTATTTGTTTCTGTTTGTATTTATGAACACAATGTGTTGTTTCATATACCTAGCAAAGGTCAAAATGCACCCAAATTTATTCCAAATATTAAATATTATACAAACTTTTTTCAATCATTATTATAAAGTACGCTGCATTAAGAGCTTGGTGTGCTGAGTGTAGCTTCAGGAGACCAAACAGCATTTTGTGTCTCGTCCAGTTTGTGTGTAATAATGTCTTTTCCTCTCTGTCCATGTGCTGCAGTAATAGCAGTAATGCTAAAGCCAGTAAAAAGGTGGAGGAGGAGGAGAAGCTACTGAAACTGTTCCAAGGAGCCAATAAGAAGCAGGACGGCTTCATGCAGTGGTGTGAACAAACGCTACACACTCTCAACACTGCAAATAACCTCGACGGTGAGTCACGGATTCAGCCTATCAGTTTTGCTTCGTGGAATCCTGAATTAAGTGAATTATCAGATAATTATTCCAATATATCCTATCGCAAACTTCACTCCCTGCAAATGCTCTTTCACACTGTATTGAATGTAAACAGAATGACTTGA
This sequence comes from Ambastaia sidthimunki, assembly GCA_036877625.1. Classification (NCBI taxonomy): domain Eukaryota; kingdom Metazoa; phylum Chordata; class Actinopteri; order Cypriniformes; family Botiidae; genus Ambastaia; species Ambastaia sidthimunki. The sequence goes on from JAZGTK010000555.1 coordinate 4,982, forward strand.
TCATATGGTTAATGCTTTTGACTTTAAAGGGGCCGTATTGTGGGTCATTAAACTTTCTCACAAAATTTGAAAAGTTGTAACTTGTAGTTCAGCTGGTAGTTCATTGTGCTAGAAACTCTAAGGTCATGGGTTTGATTCCTAGGAAAGCAACTGGTAAAATGTATAGCTTGAATGCACAGTAGGTCAGTTTGTATAAAAGCATCTGCCAGCTGATTAAAAGGAAGAGTGGAGTCTAAATTTAAAAGTTTTGTAGCTTTCTTAAAAAATATCTTCTCATCGCAGTCCCCACCTTTGCATCATTCCTGAAGGAAGTGGACTCTCCGTACGAGGTTCACGATTATGTGCGAGCCTACCTGGGTGACACGCCTCAAGCCAAAGACTTCGCCAAGCAGTTTCTGGAGCGCCGTGCCAAACAGAACTCCAACCAGCAGAAACCCCAGCAGAGCCAGCAGCACAAACAGCAGCAGGTGCGTTTGTAGTGATCACATCTGACTGCTCATCATCTCTGAAGTCTCTCTGAAGTCACTGTGTTTCTCTCAGGAGTCTCTGTGGGGAATGAGCCACATGTCCCAGTCGGTTCTTCACCAGCAGCAGCGATTTGAGACGGTCACATCAGGCAAGAAGAAGAAGAAACAGAAGATGGTGCGAGCTGATCCGAGCCTGCTGGGTGAGCGACCAGCCCGCACTGACACCTTCAGATTAGTGAGAACAATTATTTGACTAGACAAAGACTAGATGAGCTCAGCTTAATAATACCAAAACTTGAATGCTTCTTAAAGTCATTCTAGGGTGAATCTCACAAAACCCGCCAAGAACCTGAAAGACTACTAGTGAAACAATGTAGTTTTCATGTCGTTTAAACAGCTAATACACTTTACTGTTACTGTAACAGATGTGTAATACCATAAGAATGTATGATAAGGAATGAGAATTACTGTTTGGATTATCTGAAATGGTCAGATGTGTGTCATGAAAATAACGTTTGCTATGCTGAAAAATCTTAGTCATTCAAAGATTTCGTATTTAAAATGTCATAGTTTTTTATCTACAGTATAACAATTACTGCAAAGTGTTACTTGGGTTTTATTTTTATTGCGTCATGTTTTCAGAGCTTGACCGTTGAATGGTTTTCAAATATCTCTGCAGGTTTTTCTGTTAATGCCTCGTCTGAGAGACTCAACATGGGTGAGATAGAGACTGTGGAGGACTTTTGAAGCTGCTGACTTCTGATCATCTGCCATGTACCGCAAACCCTTTCTCCTCTTTATTTTTTTTCAATATATTGGGGCAGCAAGTTTTTCTTTCTCCTAATCTGGAGGAAACTCCAACTGCAATAACAGCGCTGCTCCACGGCCACGAAAATAACCATAAGGCAACACCCCCAATAAAGGACGAGAGAGGCTCATTTCTGCAGGAGAGGAACTGGAGTCACATCAGCTATGTCCCTCCACTGAGATGAAGGATCTGCTCACCACCATGACCGTCTCAAAATGACGCTGCTTTAAATGTGAATAAAGGAGCGCAGAGAAAATCAGATCATCTTCATTACAACGTCAGTTTTTCATTTATTGGCCTCACCCCAATTTGTTTAGTTCACTTCCTGTTTTTGCTCCTGATTTGTTGGCGGCTTTGGTGACACTGTGAGGACTCGAGGACAGTTAGCAACGTCCTGTTTTAAGGGCAGTGTGGAGGGTTCCAGGAGTTACTCATTTCTTGTAAAATATTAGCCTGTTTAAAGAATAAACTTTGGATTCTGCATCTGTATTATAATATATGTAAATTATGACCTGGTGGAGTCATTGTTTTTTATTGCAGTATGAGAAATAAACAGTCTCTTGTGTGGGCTGTTTTACACAGCTTTTATCTTAATATTTGCATCAACGGATCAATAAAGGTTTCCCAAGATGATATTTAAAAGAAAAACTACAAGTTTATGAGCATTTAACTTGAATGAAGGGTCATAATTTAGTACAGCTCCTGAGCTTGTATTTAATCCTAGTCAAAATGCATTTAAAATGCATATGTATTTAAGCAGCTGTAACTGACATCTGCTGGTGTGGAGGTAGCATTACACTAATTTTCAGTTACTAAGGAAACTAGACCCAACCTGGTGTCTGGTAATGTGATCTCAACGTTACCTCACAATAATGTGTGGAAAGCACAAAACAACAGGTTTGAAGTGAGGGTGTATAAGGGAAAACTAAATGTAGCTTTGCTAAGCTGTTCTCCTGTGAAATCTGTATTAAATGTTTAATACTCAGCCCATGATTACAAGTCGTGGATTAACCTTATTTAATACTCTGAGATTTAACAGAAATTGGGTTTGTCCTGACACCAAAACCATATAAGGAATTTTTACCATTATAAATGCAATGTTTAATTTAACCTGATGGAGTCGAACAGCATTCAGAAGCTGTTCTGAAACTTAAATGAGCATTTAAATGACAGTAATGTGACAGAACACGCTGTGACTCTACAGTTCAGTGAATTCTGTTACTTCAGCAGGTTTGCTGGTTATGAGTGAAGAAATGCATCATTACAGAATTTATGACATCATCGCAATTCTTAAATGTAAAACCTGCTGTACTGTTTCAGCATGTGTGTGTATTTTATATATAATATAAAATATATTTTTATATATTGCATGATTTAGAAGAACTATCATTCCAAAATCACATATTAAAAGTAATTGTTGTGGAACTCAAAACTGAATAATCATCCCAGCTTGCTTCTGATGGTGAGGCTTCAGCTGTACTTCATGCTGTAAGAGTGGATTGACACCATCTGAGGGGTCTAAAGACGGTGGGCAATTACCAGAAGAGTTGACAAAAGTCCACACTGTCCACACAAAACCCTCCCACTCATAAGCAACTACTGCTGTGTCTGCCTCACTCTCCTGGACTCTCTGACTTTATAGGTTGTGGTCCAGGATCGTCTGAACTAACACCAGAACCATGAGCTTCAGTGTCTGTTGCTGCGACTTCTCTCGGCTTGTCCTCTTTGCAGCTCTGGTCATCTGCGTGGCTTTTGTGCAGACAGGTAACAAACTTAAAAAAACAGCTAATCAGTCATGGACGTCTCCAGTTGGTTGTGAGTTCTGAACAAATAACTGCATTAAACGGTTAGCACGGGAGTTTTTCTGGTTTGCCATATGTTGATGGTGAGAAATGAGCTTCTATGAATTGTAATTTGGCTAGTTGTCTTAATCACAAAACTCTTTTTCTGAATGTAACAAACTGCGAATGTTGCCGACCTTCCAAATTTGTTCTGAGACACTAAAATTGGAATAGATGGAAATCATATGTTTATTTGAATGTTAATTTATATATTTTTATTTATAACTGATTTAATTATTCACTATTATACATACTTTGGGACAGAAAGGCTAATACAATAATGCTTCATTTTAAAAGAAAAAGAAGCATTTGAAATGTGTTAGTGGACACACTCAGAATCTTTTGAATCAGTCGTGGCTTTGACACGGGCCTTGAGTTTGAGACTCTTCTGCAGACTGAAGCATTAACTGATTAAATAACTCAGACGTTTTCCGTTTTACAACCAAGTGTTGAGCCCGAATTTAGTCTTGAGTTTAGAGCGTAAAAGGACAAGGACAGGATTTCTCTTGTGATACGCAAGTAAAAACAGGGTGTTGCGTCGGTATAAAAAAAATTAAGAAGCGCAGTTGTTAAAATAAGAACAGATGATAATGACTGACAAACTGCAATAACAGGCATTCTTCATAGAAAAACATGGTACGTTATAAAAACATGCATGAGCTGCCTGTAATGTGAGATTAAAAAGTTTAGGACAAGTCTAGATTTACAAGCAAACATGATGCGTCTTTTCTTACTGCAGTCAAGGGTCAAAACAGGGATGATTGTGTGGATTTAATTATGTGAAGTTACTTGTGTTGATATAATTTCTTTAGAAAAGAATCCGTGTGTCATGATGCAACATTGAATTCTTGAATGATCCTTATGTTGGAGAACAATATTAAACAAATGTTTGAATGAAAATCATTCAAAATATTAACAGCCTTGTAGTTTCTTGTCTACAATATAAAAATTTCCAAATAAATACTAAATTACTGCAGTGAAGGACTAGCTGTTGACATGTTTGTTTAGATTTGATGACTAAACAATATGCTTCAAGATAACACCAAACAGCAAATGTTTTGACTCATCAGTCATTGCAAAATGGACATAAACTGACCGTTTTGTCTGCTGGGTGACTGCAGAGATGCCCACCCTGCCTGGCAGGTGTAAGTGAGGTGAGGACATGGGCACAGTGGGGGAAGGATTGTGTCAGTCACACAAACCCGTCTGCATGTTGTCATCTCACTGTTGTGTGTGAACATGCAGCATTCTGCTCGCTACCCCCGAGTCTTTAGCAGCGGTTAATACTTATTTAAGCAGTGCCTTAAATGACAAACACATGGGGGGAAATCTGCATTTTTTAAAATCAGCTGTTACATGTGTTGACGTGAAGAGTGTTTTTCCACCCTCTGCTTTCATAAACAAGCTTGTTTAACTTCCAGTAATACTGCCTGTGTTTAGTTTGTGGGTTCCTCAGCCTCTAGCTGTACGTTCTGACCACACAACTGCCCTTCTGTACCCTCGAGTGAAAGGCTCATTGATGTGTCGCTGGCCTCTGTGTGCTGAACTTACAGCCTGCTTAAGTCTGAAAAGTGTGTGTCTCGCTGAGCAAATACACCTTTATCAAAAATATGTGTCCTGGCCTTCCACACTTACTCCAAATATGAACCTTTTATTTTAGGATTTAAGGTGGAATATGAACGTTTTAACATGAAGCTGTTTAGATACATGGAAATATGGTGTAGGTGATGTTTCTCAACCAGACGTTTCTCCGCCTTTATTTTCAAAACAAAACTGGCTGTTTAATGGACAAATGAGTCCTCTGATATTTGTATCTGCTTGTCAGGTCTGTTTTAACCCGCGCTGTTCAGCAGGGTCAGGCAAGGTTAGTTTAGATCTTCTGAAGCTCATGCCAAACTATCTCAGTCTTTGTTCATCAAATGGACCCTCTGGAGAAGGTGGGTAGGCATTAACACAGGACACTGGGTTCAGGCTCTGTGAGTGTGGTGTGGGTGAGAAAAGTCGCATGGCTGTGACGGCTGTGGAACATCAGTGAGAGATGTGAGGAGAGGAAGAAGAACTCAAGCCAGTGCTGATCCTCCAGAAAGACGCTTTCCAGATCCCTCCATTCCCTATAATTAATCTTCAGAACTAATTTAAATAAAACTTTCTCAGTTCACTTTTTAAACTTGTTCACAGTTAGATTGGTTTGTAGACTCCTCAAAATGATAAAAGTTTTTTTTTTTTTTAAATCTTAGGTTCAGCAAAGAACTAAAAAAAGTAACATTGGATTTTGTCTCTGTCCTTTGCCTAGAAAATGTTAGATTCTGCCTTTGGTTTGAATTGATATTTCATATTTTACTGTATAGTGTCTCATCCTTTAAACTAAAGGACAACTTTTTCTTTTGGTCTGTATAGTTCTGTAATTGTTCTTTGGTGTTCAGTTCTACAAAGTGTCAATAACGTTAGTTTCAAACTAAAAGTCGACTCTAATGTTTTCCTTCAGAAACAGCAGCAGATTCCTCCCCTGCACTTCAGAATGATAATCAAGACACGCTGTCTGGTGCTGGAGCGGTTGAGTTAACCACACAAGACCCCATTCATGAGCTGACAGAAAACCCCAACACCTCTGAGTATGAGGACGCTACACCTGCACTTACCCTGCATGAGGAGGAAGGTAAGCTAGAACACATCTGTGTGCTGACACATATTCTGATGCCTGACATTCCTTTACTCTGTGCTACAGACTGCAATGTCATTTCGTAAGATCTCATTTTCACAGCTGTACTGTCATGTTAGAATCAAGCCCTGGATCTTCATTCATCACTAAAGTAAACAGGATACACGGTCACAATTCTGCAGAGTTAAATATGGAGAGAAGTTCTGAGTATGATGTCGTCTGTCTGCAGGTGTGCTGGGACCAGGAGCCGTCACAGCTGTGGTCATCGCTGGGTTCCTCGGAGCCTCTGTTCTTCTGTCTCTCCTTGTTATCACGCTCAGAAAATTCACTGCCTCATAGACAGACAGAGTCTTTCCCCATCACATCCCTTTATTTTCTTGCCTTGTTTTTCCTCTCATGTTTTACAGTAAATGTCTCATTGACGGCAGGTCAGTCATGAAATTGTTTGCAGCTGTTTTTTGCTGTTGTTTTTGTTGTTTTGCCTGATTTTTCTCTGACACTCAAGACATGGAAAAGACGAACAGACTGTTGGGCTGAGACAAAACAACTGATCAGGAGAAATGATAAAATGGTTTTATGATAATGTTGTAGAATTAAGACATATTTCAGACTGAAATACTTTGATTATAGCAAGTTTCATCAAAAGAAAAACACAATTATTGATATCTAATAATTGATATTTTCAAATATTTTCATGTCTTTTAAATAACTACAATTTTTGTCCATTTTTTATTTCTAATCTATACTAAGCTCTGCTTTTGTCAGTCTAGATTATTTTTGTAAAATGGCATTGTAGCAACTAACCGGGTAGTAAAGTGGTTAGTTAACTTGGGTCGACTTATAGTTATCAGTTTTATATCGAGTTGCTGCAGTAGGAGGAGTTAATATTTATGAATGTTTATGGATGTTTATGAATGTTTATGGATGTTTATGGATGTTTATTAATGTTTATGGATGTTTATTATTGTTTATGGATGTTTATTGATGTTTATTAATGTTTATTGATGTTTATGGATGTTTATTAATGTTTATGAATGTTTATGGATGTTTATGAATGTTTATTAATGTTTATGGATGTTTATGGATGTTTTTGGATGTTTATGGATGTTTATGGATGTTAGTTTGTTAGTGTTGCTGTCAGCAGGTCTCGGCACCGGCTCGTTGGTCTAGGGGTATGATTCTCGCTTAGGGTGCGAGAGGTCCCGGGTTCAAATCCCGGACGAGCCCTTCTTTTCTTACACTTATACATCTTTTAAAAGTATCATAAAACGTTTTAAAGTTAATGTTGACATCATCCGTGATGAAAGTAAAACTAACTAAAACTGAACACTTCTCTAAATGCCGTTTTAATCTTTTTGTGTTAATGTATTAGAACGAATAACCTGCGTTGATATTATTATCATTATTCCTCATTTCAGCGTCTGTTAAATGAATAAAATGCAGCTGCAGTAAAACGGTTTGACCCCGACGTGATTTGAACACGCAACCTTCTGATCTGGAGTCAGACGCGCTACCGTTGCGCCACGAGGTCCGTCGCTACAGCAGCGGCTGCAGTCGCAGATCTTCACGCGGCGTCTCTGCATGTCTGCATGCAGCTGTGTGAGGCAGCGGCGTCGCGGCCGGTTAGCTCAGTTTTGGGGACGCATTTGTGCATTGTATTTTGCGGTTTGCAGTGTCGTCCACACGACCACACAACGAACAAGATGCTTTAAATGTTAAAACTATCGAGTGCAATGAATGACTTCCGTGTTTGCGTCAATTTATGTTGTTACTTAAATGTTTATATTAGCCAAATAAATATGTACACCAAAGCATAGCAACTAGTAAACAACTAACAACAACTGTTAAGATTGTATTACTTTGTATGAAACGTTATAGTCCTGTGATTACCGGCAGGGGGCGACATAACTGCAACTTTTCCTATATGCATTTATGTTATTGCAACAGTATCGTATGATGAACTCTGAGCAGAATGCGTTATTCTCTCATTATCAGCAGTTCTGCAGGTGTGTGCGCTGTTTGTGTTTCACTTCTGCTTTTCTCACACACACACACACACACACACACACTCACATACTCACACACACTCACACTCACACACACACACACACACACACACACTCACACACTCACACACACACACACACACTCTCATTATCAGCAGTTCTACAGGTGTGTGTGCTGTTTGTGTTTCACTTCTGCTCACTTATACACACACTCACACACAGTTACAAAAGTCAAAAGTCAACTTCATTAGCCAAACATTCACAGGGTTTATATTTTGTGACATTTGTATTTACTTATAATAAGCTGTGAAATAGAAGCTCATTATCATTTAATTAATCTTAAACCTGGACTGCAGTTGGTCTGACTGTACTGGTCTGTACTGCACTGGACTGCAGTTGGTCTGACTGTACTGGTCTGTACTGCACTGGACTGCAGCTGGTCTGACTGTGTCCAGATGGGACGTGATCCGCAGTTTTATTGCTTTATATAGTTTTCTCTCACACCGGTTTCCGCGCATCAGTTCTGAATCCATCATCGCGTGCGTTGTGTCCTGACGCGCGCGTCGTGATGAAGAACGCGCGCGCGTGCCAAAGTGATTGCAGGCAGACAGTGCGCGAGCTGACTCGAGTCATGCGCGATCACGTGGGAAAACAAACGCGCGGCATCACGGTTGATAACAGCGCATGAAACACACCGTTCACACTGACCGCAGATCAGTGTCACCCGCTGACGTAGCAATAGACCGGAAACAATCAAACACACGTGACACTGATGAACGTGTGTCAGCAGTATCACTCTGGAGGTATTTAACTCATGACTCTTTGCTAATGAAGTCTTTATCACCACTTTAACCCGTTTTCTTTACTAGCCACTGTTGCACTATATATATACAGTTTCCATCTGCTTTGCATATTCCTTCATCTTTTGTTTGTATTGTATTTTACACAGCAGTCGTGTCTGAACAGCTGGTGTTGTGTGTTACACACTCATGAGCAGTTTTCTTATGTCAGATGGTTTGATGTTATGATAGCAAGATTAGGGAGTTTCCTTCAGGTCCTTTTGGTCTGTTTCACAGACATTGTGCTGTGTTTGGCCTCATTCTATCAACAGACTATTCAGTGCACCAAACATTGTCCAGTCTTCACATTCTTTGAGTTTTTAACTGGGTTTTAAAGCGTCTTACCATAATAAACAGTAAACAGTTCATCAGAAGTCACATACAGCATTTAAATCATGTACTGCTTTAATCAAAGTTACTTTCTGAGTTTTCAAAATCACTTCTGACCCTTTTTTGATCAGCTGTGACTCCAGTGGCCCTACTGTATGTTTCCTAGCAACAGTCTCCAGTATGGCTCTCTCATCAGTATGGGTTAAGCTGGACTCTAGCCTCAGGGCAACAGACAGCACTAACATACTGAGCAGAGCCCCCACCCCCCCTCTGTATATGTCCACCCAGCATCACAACCTGTTTGTGTCACATGCAGGTTTGGCTGTATAGCATTTGTGAGCCTTTAAAACATTTTGGTCTCTGTTTCTGAGTGTTTTCTCTTCCTCCCTGCAGGTATGAATGCTGCCGTGAGGGCAGTTGTTAGGATGGGAATCTATGTAGGAGCCAAAGTGTATTTCATACATGAGGTGATGAATTTTTACCTACATCAGAATTTCTACTGTACTACTCTACTGTACTACTGTTATACTGTACTACTGTACTCTGTTTTTCTACTGTTCTACTGTACTCTACTGTTCTACTGTACTCTACTGTACTCTACTGTTCTACTGTACTGTTTCAGTGTCAACAGGTCACTAATTAAAACAGCACTGTGGGTTTTAAAGGACACACATATGAAAGCTTGTAACAGATGAAAAGGTGTCCAGTCTGCAGTTACCTTAGCAGACAGAAGTAATGAATAAAGGTTTGTTGTGATGTTACAATGAGGTTGTCCTGTAGGGTTATCAGGGGATGGTGGATGGAGGTGACAACATTGAAGAGGCATCATGGGAAAGTGTTTCCAGTGTGTTACAAGTGGTAAGCAAACCGCCGTATTGAAGTATATTAAACTCTATATAAAGTATATTGAAGATACATTAAAATGTTTGTTGTATTTGCTGCAATAATAAATAACAGATGAACTGTTTAAAGTTAGGCACCGGCTGTTTTTGAAATATCACAATACAAAGTGTTTGTTTGACCTTCTGTTTTACATTGTGATGGACTGAGTGAGTGATCAGTGACAGATGTTTTTTATGTAGTTCAATGCAATGTAAATACAGTTTTGTGAAATCAGTGCTGTTTGGAATACAGTCGTTGTACAGTTTCTTGTGTTATTTAGGAGAAGCAGCAGTCAGTATACAGTGTTTACAGTATCCAGTAACTGTAGGGCTAATGCTTCATTTCAAGCACAGCATTATTTGGTGCTGTGTGTTGGCAGGGCTCGATGTAAGGATTTCCGTACGCATGAGGGACGTTTACGTGCAGCTCTGAACCTGGTGCAGCGCGGCATCGCTAACTTGTGCGTGATTGGTGGAGATGGCAGTTTGACCGGGGCTAATCTCTTCAGGGAGGAGTGGAGCGGACTGCTGGATGAGCTTGTCCAATCAGGTAACACAGTGGGAGGAGCTTGCAAACAGGAGAAATTTTTCGCTGTCTTTGGTTTTTCTCTCTCTCAGGAGAAATCAGTGAGGAAGCTGCTCAGACTCATTCTGCGTTGCATGTTGTTGGCATGGTGGGCTCTATAGACAATGACTTCTGTGGGACAGATATGACTATAGGCTGACTGGGTCCTGATTCCAGAAAGGCCCCCTAAAGACGGCTGGGAGGAGCAGATGTGTCACAAATGATCAGAGGTAACACACACACACACAAACATTTACCATGATGATCTAATGAGAACATACCATAATATATCTTTTTATAGCTAGTAAAACAAACACTAACCACAAAATGTGCATTTTTTAACACAAACTAAAACAAACATTTTATTTAGGGATCATTTTTAACTGGTTCCCAGATGTTCTTAAAGGGTTCTTTGTTAGACTTTGACCCCAAACTATACAAACACACACACACACACACACAGTGTTTCAGTCCTGCAGTGTTTGTCACGAGGTTCTGAACTTAATATAATCATAGTGGCTGAGGGAGCCACTGATCGACACAGAAACACCATCAGCTCAAATGCAGTGAGAGATGTGAGTACTTTATACCTGTGTGTGTGTCTGTTTGTGTGTATGTGGCTGCATCTTGTCCCCTTGTAGAATCGTGCTGATAAGAAACGTCTTAATATCATCATAGTCGCTGAAGGCGCAATAGACCAAAACAACAAGTCCATAACCACAGAGCATATAAAGGACGTGAGTAACGCACAGCTTCAGTCCACACACTGTCTGTGCATGAGTGTCCAATGAGCTTCAGCTACCTCAGATCTGCTTCTCCAATCACAGGGCACCATTTTAGAATGCAGAGAGCATGCTGGGAAACTAGAGTGATCATTTGCATTTTACTGAGCTGAGATCTCATGCAAAAGTTGTGTTTTTTGTTCTTTGGGACGCCAGTGTGTTCTTTAAAATACCTGCTTATCTTCTTTTACACATAACAACCAAAGTCTTTATTTCTACAATCATTTAACCTTTTGTTCTAGTTCACCCAGTATTAATACTTCACCCCAAATGAAACATTTTTCATTATTTACTCACCGCTGTGTCATTTCCAACTTATTTGACCTTTTGCTTTTGAGGAACACAAAGATGATATTTTGATGTATGTCGGTAACCAAACAACAGATGCACCCAATGAGATACATTTTATGAACACCAGACCACTGAGACATTTCTCAAAATATCTTCTTTTTGAAGATAAAATTTGATTGATGATATAAGTTTGGAATGACATGAGGGTTAATCATTTTTGGGTGAAGTATCCATTTAACTTATGTACATTTCAGATTTAAAAAACAGTTTCTCTATCGTAAAGATTAATGTGAGTGTATATGTAAATATATGTGTGTTTCCATGTGATACTTCCTCTGACTTTCTTGATTGTAACATGATTGTTCTGTGATCAGTGTGTTATTTACTAAAATTTCCATATGCAGAAATGTCACACACATTTTTTTCATAACACATTTTTTGTTTCATGTCTGTGGTCATGTCTGAGCTTGTCTTTAGAGACATCCCTGTAGAATTAATGCTTTGTTTATGCATGTATGTTCTTCATATATATATCATATTTGAAGATGTATCCTTGTAAGTTCAGTCTGTTAGTACATATCACTAGTAAAAATTTGTCCATTAGACTGTAATATATCAGGATGTGCGTCTGTGTGGAAAGCTCTGTGTAGACTGTGAGAGTGTTGACTTTCTGCTGCAGCTGGTGGTGAGCTGTCTGGGCTTTGACACGCGGGTCACCATTCTGGGTCATGTCCAGAGAGGAGGAACCCCCTCAGCCTTCGACAGGATTCTGGTAAGATCCTCACTTAACTGGGATAAACTTAAATGTCCCTCTAAAGCAAGTGTGTTTACAAAACTGCTGGTTAAAATTGTGTTTCCATAAGAACATTTAAACAAAAATCAACAGTGGTAAAAATAAAATATTGCCTGCAGCACACTAAATGTATAATGTAGTGTGGGGCTACAGCTGCCATATTGAATATTGTGACAACTCAACTCATCTCAACTTGAGCTGCTATATGCAGCTTTGCAATTTCTCCTTGTCATACAGTTGCTCTCTACTAAAATGTCTGTGGTTAAGCTTATTGTAAAGTCATAATTAATGCGGCATTTTGAATTGACTTCCTGTAGGCGAGTCGTATGGGAGTGGAGGCTGTGTTGGCTCTGTTAGAAGCGTCTCCCGGTACTCCGGCGTGTGTGGTGTCTCTGTGTGGGAACCAGGCTGTCAGGGTTCCTCTGGTGGAGTGTGTTCAGATGGTGAGAACATCACACTGCTAATGACCACATTTATTGTGAAGTTTAAAACACTTGAAGTCATGGTCGAGTGGTTAAAACACATGTCACATTAAACTCTTTTATCTGACGCGATTTCCATTTCTTTGTCCACTATCTACATCAGCATGCGATAAGAAGGTCAAACACTTTTGATACAGTTTCAGTTGTTTGTTGGTTGTACTGCAGACGCAGGAGGTGCAGAAGGCCGTGGATGAAAAACACTGGATGAATGCTGTGAAGCTGCGTGGCAGTTGAATCCAGATTTTACAAATAATTTAACACACCATCTTATTTCTACAATGACAAAAACAACTTAAATCCAATTCACTTTCAAAGCAACATGACTTACAAATACATCCATCTTTCATTTTTAAATATTTTGGAAGTTTTGAAAACAACTTGAACACCTACAAACTCTTGTCTCACCGCAAAACTGACGCTGAACTTCCTCATGTAAGTCAGTGTTTTCTGTGATTATATTCAGATCTGCGTCAGCAGGGATTTGAAATACAGAATCTGCTCTGGATATTAACAAATCAATATGTTGACGATGATGGAATGCAGGGTGGTCATTGTCATGTATGTACACAGAAAACAATAGAATTTAAATAGAATAAAACAATGAAACTGGCCATATTTTTATCAACTTGAGTTCCAAAAGTATTTTCCATTCATTTTCTTAATGGACATTGGTGATTTTTGAGTATAAAATACTATAGTTATAAACTTCATTGCAAATTTTATTATATCCATGAATTTTAAGAATCAGTTAGGTAATTGAACAGGTCAGGTGGTCTTGGCTAGAAGGATTATGGGTAGTGTAGTCCTTCACTGGGAATCAGGCAAATAAACAGTCTGTCTTGATAGGTTTATATTTGTAATGGGACATGATTAAAGAACTCAGAATAGTCATGGGTTATTTTTTGGGTAACAGCTGTGGATGTTGATGAGCTGTGTGTTTGCCGTGTGTGATAACTCTGTCCTGTTTTCTCTAGAGTTTGTTTAATGTGGCCGTGTTGAATGTTGGAGCTCCAGCAGCTGGAATGAACGCAGCTGTGCGTTCAGCTGTCAGGGTGGGCATCACCGAGGGTCACACTATGTTTGCGGTTAATGATGGATTTGAGGGCTTCTACAAGGGACAGGTAACATTACACACTCTCAAACTCATTCTGCTGCAGGAAACACAAAACTGCTGCTTTATTTTCCACATCTAATCCTACATACATTTCTACAGATGCTTCAGGAACAGTGTGACCAATATTCATTATGTTTATTCAGTAGTTTTGGTGTCCTAACCAGATGTAATAAGAGAAAGGAACAAATAAAAGCTCTTTATCATGTAAATCAGTTTCAGCCAGCTGTAACCACAAGGAGCAGAACAATTGCTGCAAACTACAAAAACATTTTTTGGTCTGATGTTCTGTCACTGACATCATCAGATCAGTCGCTCTGTTTTCTGTGATTAAATTCATTGTCAGTATTCAGAGAATGAATCATCATAATCAGATTAACATTCATAAACTATATTACAAGAAAACAAGAGTATAAATTTAAGCAATAAAGCACAACCCATATTTATTTCATCTGTTCTTCCTGTGTTAGATTAAAGAGATAAAATGGGGTGATGTAGGAGGCTGGACAGGTCAGGGTGGGTCCCTGCTAGGAACAAAAAGGTGAGATTATACATGTAAAGCTTAATGTTTAATACAAATAAGCATTAATATATTTTCACAACTTGTGTCGTCATGGTAACAAAAAACCCTGATTTCCAGAACTCTTCCAGCAAAACACATGGCTGAGATTGTGGAACAGATGGGAATTCACAACATTAATGCTTTACTGGTTATCACAGGATTTGAGGTACGTCATGTTTACAGTGTCATCTGTTTTTGTGCAGAATTGACTGTAAAACACATACAGTTATGTCACTGAAGTCTTTTAAGTGTGCAGTTGTTTTTATGTTTTTAGAAGATGCATAATATTTGACTTCTAAGACTTAGGAAACTAGCTCAATGGGTATTTGACACATTAAAGATCATTAGCAATTAACATTAATTAACCTTTAATTATTAAAGTTAATTATTATTAGGAATATTTCATATTAGTTATAATTTATTGTTTATGGACAGGTTGTGTCTGTAGCTGGACCGCCAGTCTAATGCACGTCCACTGCTGCAGGCCTTTGAGAGTTTACTGCCGCCCGCAGAAGCTGTGAGGAGTTCTGTGTGCCCATGTGCATGCTGCCCACCACCATCAGTAACGCTGTAGCCGGCACTGATCTCAGCACTGAAGCTGACACCTCACCCCTCCCATCCCGGAACACCCACAGGTTACCATGACGACTAGCACAGAGTTGGAAGCAGTAATGTTTTTTGGGGTGCCCTTATTACTCATATTCATCAAAACAAATGAAGCCACAGAGTTTTCTACAACATTAATATGAAAATTAAACTATTCAGCTTCATAGTTTTCTCAGTGTTTTAAGTCCGTTCTGAAAGTGTCTGAATGTAAATGTAAGTATGTTTACACACATTTATCAGACACTTATCCAAAGTCATGGAAACTTTTTTTATTTTATTTAGGTGGCAAAATTTACCCTTCACAGTGCTTCTGTATGTTTACAATGCTTACAACACAACAGGGCTGTAGATTGTACACTGTAAACTACAGAAAGGGTTTAAAACTCTGTAAATAAATTATTCCACAGCTGTAGTCTATTCTAGTTTACAGTATATCTAATGTATTCCAATGATAAAGGAAGTCTTCTACAAACAACACAGGTTTGATTTTAGTCACACAGGGAGGTGGATCTAGAAATGTCTTAAAAATATGTTTCATATGTTATTTGAGTGAAGTCCACAATGAAACATTTTCATGTGTTTACATGATGTTTGCATGTAACTGCAGTGTTTGTCCTCGACAGGAAGAAACTTTAGACACAGACCTGAAGCTGATCTAGTGTTTCATGTTTGCAAAGCAAACAAGTCAAGAAAGACTCATTACAATCTCAACAGAAACTCACAGGAACCACATGCTGTAGTGTCTGTATTATTCCTGCTGGAAAACCCAACATGCGGCGATAGCTGTGAAAAATCATAGTGTCTGATTCAAGCTGATAAACCATCTGCCATTTATCAGCTTCAACCTGCTATAAACCAACTACCATGTTTTAAAACAGCTACAAACACAGCTGGGTTGTCTAGCGGATGTGTGTGTTTGCGCTTTGCTCTTGCACTGTAATGTCTTACATGCTTTGTGATCTGTTTCTGTGAGTATTTATGGCTGTGTGTGTGTGTGTGTGTGTGTGTGTGTGTGCATGAGTGAGAAACTAAAGATATGCTTAAATCATTACAATGTGCACGTGTGTGTTAGACGTGTGATCGCATAAAGCAGTCGGCCAGCGGCACCAAACGCCGCGTGTTTATCATTGAGACGATGGGCGGTTACTGTGGTTACCTAGCAACCGTTGGAGCCGGCGCAGCATACGTCTATGAAGAGTCGTTTGACATCAGAGACCTACAGGTGAGAGATCATGTCTGATTACTGAATAACACCTCACATACACAAGTAATAAATGTATAAACTATACATTAAAATAAAAATCATAAAGCATACGTCCTGAAGTTCTGAAGCTTATATTCCATTTTGAAGGCAAGGGTCAAAGGTCAGATCTGCTCTCTTCTGTGAGACACTAGCATTGCAGTCTCTCTGTCTACACCGCTAATCTGTGCATTTAGGACAGTTTGTTCTGTTTAAGTAAGGAGTGAGAGTGGATGAGTTTTATAAGTGCTCTGTTTTTCAGTCTAACGCTGAGCATTTGACAGAGAAAATGAAGACCAGCATCCAGAGGGGTTTAGTGCTCAGGTATCAGCTGTGACTTTCATACTGTGTGTGTGTGATCTGTATTTCTGATGGACTGTACTGATGTGTTATGCAGATCTATAACATTTGTGTGTTTGTGATCTTGTATGATTGTGTGTGTGTGTGTTTATGCAGGAATGAGAACCACAGACTTCATCTATCAGCTGTACAGTGAGGAGGGGAGAGGCGTGTTTGACTGCAGGAAGAATGTACTGGGACACATGCAGCAGGTACAACACACACTCACACACACACACACTCGCATGTGTGATTTATGGGGAATCACCACAGACATAGTAATTTTTTAAAATTTCAGAAATTTCACATCTGAAATTTTAAGAAAATAAAATCCTTTTACCAGAAATGTAATAAAACACAAAGACACAATATTTTAAATTGTTACTTTACAATATTTTATTTTACAATATAATAATGTTAAACTTTTAGAATTTTCCGTTCCATTTTTGTTGTCCAACATTTTAAAATGTCCTCTAAACTTTGCTCAAAGCTTTCTGCATTTTTAGATGTTCATTATGTTATTATTTAGAATGTTTATTCTACTGGCACTAGTTTACTTGCACAGATGATGAGAAGATTGTTGGAATTCACTATCTTTTATGTCCTGTAGGGCGGCGCTCTTTCCCCATTTGACAGGAACTTTGGCACCAAAATTGCAGCTAAAGCCATGCAGTGGATCTCCAAGAAGCTCACAGAGTTTTACAGAGCAGGTCAAATAAAATCATTCCTGTATATCTCATAGCAGATTATATAAACTCAGAAAGGTGCTACAGAAAATAACTTCACTGCTGCAGTGAATTCCAGAGCTTAAAATCTATTCCAATAGAGTTTCAATAGAAAAGTGTTTAAATATGGGACTACATAATCAACTGCATGTGTCGACTATATTAACTCTAAATAACATTGAGTCACAGTCTCTACTGATTTTCTTTTGCTCTTTTATTCTGCTATTCTTGGTTGGCTCAGAAGAAGGTAAATTTACATCCTAAAATAATGACTTTGTGTTGTTGCATTGCTTGTAGAAAGTGTGTAATTTTATTCACATTGTGTTTGTGTGTTTGTGCAGGACGTGTGTTTGCAAACACAGAGGATTCTGCATGCTTGCTGGGAATGCGACGCAGGGCTTTGGTCTTCCAGCCTGTGACAGAACTCAAAGATGAGACAGATTTTGTGTAAGATTGAATAATTACTAGAATAATTACTAGAGCACAGCAGTTTCATTTCTGACTCATTTGTAACGTTTTCTCCTCCAGTCACAGAACTCCACTCCGACCATTAATGAAGATTCTGGCCAAGTACAAAACCAGTTATGATGTGTCTGATTCAGGACAGCTGGAACACATTGTCCTACTGAGAGCTAAAGACAACTCTGCTATTTAAAATGAGCTGTGTGTAAAATCAGTGCAGTCCTGCAAGTTAGACTTATTTAAATGTGGGGACCTGTGCTAGCATTCCACAGCAGAGCTACACAAATGTTCTTATTTCACATTAAACTGTGACCATAGACACACAGCCTATGTGTCAGAAGAAGTTCAGCTTAAAGATGGTAGATGGGTGTGTGGTGATAATCTGTATGCTAACGTGATTAGCTTATTGTTCCTGTTTGCTGGGGAAAATGGTTTATTTTATGAATAGTCAGTCAAGAGTTTCTGCTTGTATTATTCATTGAAGGACTTGCATTCAAGTCCTTTAGAGCTTATTTTTGTTGAATGTTGCAGTGATGTGACCAATACACAACCTTCCAGTTTTGTCTAAATTCCTCTAAGGGTGTCTTCTAAGCGGTTGTCCTGTGTTATTTGTTAGCACAGGCCGTTTGTACCAAAGCAGATGTTGTGTTACTGTAGGTGTTCATCCTGTGTATGCGTGTGTAACCAACCAATAACTCCATTTAGAACGTAATCAGTGTGGCTTCATTTATTACATCATAGTTGCATCATGTTAAATATTAAAAGTTGCACATTTGATGTAAATATCAATAATTGAATAAAATTAAAGTTTTTCTGGGATTTACAATGATTTCAAAATACTATTTTTATAGTATTCTATTTATTTGGTTCCACAACATCACAATTACAAATTTATGGTGCTTCCTTTTTACAGTAACAATCATTTTAACTGGAAGTGAGAAGCGTTTATTTGAGCAAGGGACTTATCGTTTCTGACGCTTTCATTTTCTGGGCCAAAAATCGCCACAGCTCATCTGCTGACCAATCATTAGATAAAAATAAACACAAAATATCTAAAGAACAAGAAGCGCATAGACAGCATAAATAGATACAGTCTCTTTACCCGCCAGCTACATTATTAGGTTTTTATCCATCACAGCAGCCTCTGTTGGTCTTGTCTCATTAGAGATGAATTTGTACTTTTTAAAGTTAAACAATTTTTAGTCCAACACATCACAGTTCTGGTGTCTTTGGTTATTGGTTGTACACGTGTGAATGTGTTGCACTAGTTTAAACCCTGTGCCAAAAGTGAGGTTCTTAAATGATTTACTGAGTGTAAAAAACTGGATTGGCCAGCACAAATGCCACACCTCATATAATACCCTGACATACAACAATCATAAAATCATTTATAAGAGGACTTTGAAAAAGTCCTTACAGAAAGACTTATAGAATCAAACTTACAGAAATAGTGATTTGAGGTAAGTTATGTGAAAGGAAGGATAAATCTGCAGTTAATTTTGCAGTCATTCTGTCGACTTTAGTATGCAAGAAAGTCCAGCTAAAAAACTTTATACAGTAGATTATACAGTACAATATAGCTTTCAGTGAACTGATACTATTCAGTGTATGCTGATATTATTTGTATTAGAAAAATGCATATGCTAAAAACTAATAACATTTAGCGTTTTTTTTTTTCACAACAAAAGTAGGTGAAATCTAAAAAGTTTTGTGAGTTTCAACAGAAAGTATGACAGAAAGTATTTAGCTGTGGGAATTTTCACTTGCAAATATCCCAATTTTTAAATAAAATTAAAGTGTACTAACATTTGATTTTTTTTCTTAACATTGTAATTCTATTGGTGAGTCTGTGACAGATCTGTCAGATAACAGCATGGCCACACCCCTCCAGTCTATAAAAGTGTTGTGCTCCTGCAGTCTTTACACTCCAGCTGTGAGTTCCTCCAGACACTCAAAACTACTCCAGTAGCAGAAGAAACTGGTATGTTACAGCATCTTTGCAAAGTTATGCAATTTTTTTTATTCAGAAAATAAGCTCACGTATTACTTATTTTGGAACCACTGGATTTCACATAACACTTTGTAATACTGTTTATTCATTACTTCATTCATCCTTTATTTATGTGAAGCTTAACAGGCCAGTTGTTAATGTACATTGAAACATGAATATATATATATGAAAAAATATAACAAAGTTATGATGTTTCTAACTATTTTAATAATTCTATCAACTGTTAGCATAATAATACAATCATAGTAACAATGTTTTAATGAAGGTTACTTGAGAAATGACTTGTACATGCAAACTACTGCCTAAGTAAACAAATGTATATAAATTTCTCCAACAGATCAAATAAACGGTGACGAGATCTGACAGCCTCTCTCACCACCGTCCACTTATATAGGTGATTGTTGTTTGAATGTATGTTTTGAACAGAATGACACACACACGAATGGTGCCCTAATTTTCACACCATCGAGTCAGGTGACCCGTCACAGCCTGATATATACTATTGTGATCAGACCTTTCATCTTAATATGCTCATTTCAAATTTATAAATCATAATTCAACTTGTATGAAACTTCACAAATAAACGATCAACATTAAAACATTAAAAAACAAGCATATGACATTGTGTATTTTAATAGAAAAAGTTTTCTTTTTTGTCTCTTTAATAACATCATGTTAAAACTCTACAACACACTATTTCAATTACAGTGATATTGAAGATGGGGGGTAACGACCAGAGCCATGAAATTAAGAGTCAAGCTGTGAGACGGGAAACAGCTGAGAGGGAGCGAAACGAAGCTCAAGAGGCAAAACGAGTGCTGGAGCAGCAATACTATCAATTACAACAAGAAAGAAACGTGGCAAAAATAAAAGAAGAAGAAAAGAGGAAAACAGACGCGAATAATAGATTAAAAGAGCAAGAAGAAAGGAGAAGAATTCACCAAGAAAAGAAACCTCAAACTTAATCTACACACTGCAGCACTTGCACCTAATAAAACTGCTCGTACTGACTGTATGGAAAACAATCTCAAACCGGCATTTGATGCTGGAGTTTTAGAGAGTTTGTTAATGAGAGATTATTCAATCATTTTATGTTTACAATGAGTTCAATAAAGAAAATTGTGATACCCTTGTGTCAGATGTTTTATATACTCTATCATTTGTTAAGATTTATTTATGTAACAAATGAGACCCACTATTTTTACCAGAACATCAATAAATGTTCCCTTAAAAGAATATCTTTCTTATCTGTTAAATCTTACAAGCAAGCAAGAAGAAATCATGTTTTACTAAACACTAAAAATGACCTTGATACACATACAGAAAACGATAAAACACTCTCATAAAGGGATTCTGTTTGCTGTGTTTCAGTTAGATAAATATGAAGTGTTAGCTGACTATGAGAAACTGATTTCTGATCTGTTCATCTAACCTGTGCTATAACATTTATGGAAGTACAAACCCTGACCAATACAACTAATGATTTACACAGGACTTTGAAACACTGTGATGCCCTACTTAGGATTTTGTCACAAGATTTTTGTCACAAGATAAAAGTTGAAAATGCTGATCTCATTTGTGTCATGACAAGATCCGAGTTTGTACACTACATTACCAATGAGAATTACCTGGTTATAATGTCAGACTAATGTCAGTGTAACCTAATTAAATACTCCATCAGAACGTTACTAGCCAAAAACACAGCTTAAACCTGTCACAACAGTGAACATGGTACATGTTGTGTGTATTTATTGCTTATAACACACACATTTAAGTAAATGTTTCATATGTTTATTTTAAGCTTGAAGTTGTCTGGCCAATCACAATGTTGGAAGGAGTGGCTTCTCATATAAAACTGTTGCGTTCAGCTGTCATTTAAACACTCTAAACCTGAAGAAGACAAGCCTTTCTGAAGAAATACAGTGAGAGAAAAGGTATGTTGCTCAGTTTAAATAATGCTTGTTTTCCTTGTAGAGGAAATTTTATTTTGTATGACTTTATTACAATCTATATGGCGCTTATACTTATATGCTTTTCTAGATAAAGAGCTTATTATAAACATTTTTTAACATTTCTTTACTTCTGCTAATAAGTTACAGTTCTGTTTGCCCTTAAACAGAAGGAAGTTAGTCAAAGTTCAAGAAGTCAAATGTGTACTGCATGTTTACTTTATCCTTCTGGTTAGATGGGAGGGGCTGAGAGACTGAGAGTTACGTTTCGTCATGTCAGTTGTTAGTTTAACCTCTGCAGGATTTTCTCATCAGAAAGATGTCTGACTTTGGCACAATTGAACTGGCTTGTCTTGGCCGGCCGTTTCAGCTGGGAATGCTGTATGACTGTCGAAGAGATGTTCTCATTCCAGGTAATAAAAATCACACAGATACACTAATAGTGCAGTCAACGTATCGTTGTTGCTCAAGGCACGAACACTGTCTGAGAGGAACCTTTCATTCTTTTGCACCTAAATTATCTTATTGTATTTGCAATTTTTAATTTCTAAATGACCTAAATGATCTAAATTATAAGCCTACATGAGAAACACACTGTTAAACCTCCTTTTCAATAGACAGGCACATACAGGGAAAATGGGTGCAGCGTATATTTTGTTTACATTTTTCATAAAAGTTAAGTGCAGTTGTGATGTGATATGTCATACGTATATATTTTTAAAGGAATAACTCTCTGGGATGCTGAAATGTTACAGAAGAACATTAATATACGGCCACAGCCAAACACAGACTTCAAAATCATTGCCTCTGATTCAAGCGAAGATAAAGTAGAAGCTCTGAATGTTTCTGCATCTCTGGAGGCCAGCTTTCTGTGTGGATTAGTCAGTGTGAAAGGGTCAGCTGACTTTTTAACTGACAAAAAGAAATCCAAACATCAGTCTCGAGTCACCTTACAGTATCGAACAACCTCACGTTTTGAGCAGCTAACTATGGAGCACCTTGGAGCTGGAAACATCAAGCACTGTAATGTTTTTAAGGAGGGATCTGCCACACACATTGTTACAGCTATACTGTATGGAGCTCAAGCGTTTTTTGTTTTTGACCATGAGATTTCATCCAATGAAAACCATCAAGAGATTCAAGGAGAACTCCAAGCATCAATCAAAAAGATACCTTTAATATCAATTGAGGGTAAAGCATCTTTGAAAATGAATGAATCTGAACAAGAGAAAACAAACAAGTTCAGCTGCACATTTCATGGAGATTTTGCTCTAGAAAACAATCCAGTTAGTTATCTAGATGCAGTCAAGGTGTACTTGGAGCTTCCAAAACTGTTGGGAGAAAATGGAGAACACACTGTGCCCATGACTGTGTGGCTTTACCCTCTGAAAAAACTCGATTCTGCAGCTGCTCAGTTAGTCAGAGAGATCAGCGTTGGTCTAGTCCGACGTGCCCAAAGCATCATGGATGAACTAGATGATTGTGATGTTCACTGTAAGGACTTGATGAAGGACAATATAGTCATTCAATTTCCTGAAATCAAAGCCAAGCTGAGAAAATTTAAAGACCTCTGTTCAGAGTACAAAATTGTTTTACAAAAACATCTCTGCAACCTTCTTCCATCTATAAGAGGTGGAGGAAAAGAGGAACAGGAGCTTGTTGATGTTCTGACCAGCAAAGAAAGATCTCCATTTCAAAGGGCTCTGATAACAAAGTATCTAAAAGACAGAGAACGAGAAATTAATGTTGTTAAATCTTACCTAGACATCATGAGAGAAGTTCCAGTTCTTTCAACCAGCAACGACTTGGACAAGGTTGTTCTGAAAGCAACCAATGACTATGTGATTGCGTTTGCACTCTCCTCCTTGAGCAGTGAGGAACCATTCCTTACCGACTTGGAGAATTATCTGAAGAAGCAACCAGATAACAATGACAATCAAATACATTATGATGTGACTTCTACAATGAAGGTTGAGAAATGGTTTTTATCAGGAGATGTAACGGCTCTGACCAGGAAACATATACAGGCCTTCCTAGATTTTAAACAGGCCAATGATGGAAGAAAAACTATTGAATTCTGTATTGCATCAATTCCAGACAAGCTCAACACTGGCTCTTCAGTTCATGTTTTTGAAAGAGGAAGACTTGTGAGCTCACAGTACAAGCTCCCCTCCAAGCCCCCAACACCAGTCATCGTGAGCACTGAGCATGATTCTGTGGATTTGCAAATCAAACCTCCAGAGCATGGTGCTGATTGTGTGGAGTCATACTGCATTTCATACCAGTCACCTCAGAGCTCTGAATGGACAGAAATGTATACTGATGGGATTTCTGACCGTGTCTCTGTCAAGCGCTTAGAGCCGCATAAAGAGTATCGTTTCAGCTGCAAGGCTGCGTGTCGTCCTGGGGTAAGTCTGCCCAGCAATGCAACATCATTCTTCAGGACCCGTCCATGTGCTCCTCCTGGACCACCCACAATAAGAAGAGTTGAGGCTGAATCTGCAACCGTGGCCTGGGATGTTCCTACATCTGTGGGTGAAGATGTCCTGGTTATTGAATATGTGCTGGAATTTAGAGAAAGCACAAAGGATCAGCAAAATGAAACGACATGGAAGTCCGTAAAATCCACATACAGGGAGTGCACTCTTCAGCAGCTGAACGCAAACACAGATTACACAATCAGAGTTTTGGCCAACTGTGGTAATGATGGAATGAGTCTTCCCAGTTCTGAAACTATGTTTTCTACTAATACTGAAAGTAAATGGTCAGGCAAGGATGGAAGCGAGTTATTCTTGAAGCAATCTTCTCGTATTCATAAAGGAAATCCTTCCATTTATGCACTGACACTACGCAAAAAAATAGAAAAGAATGTAGATTTTAATCAGTATGTCTTTGAAAAAAAGGTGGAGGATGTAAACAACAAAGTCATTCTTCTTTTGGGATCGACAGGGGCAGGAAAAACAACGCTGGTTAATGTCATGATCAACCACATACTGGGGGTAAAGTGGGAGGATGCATATCGCTTCAAATTGATCAATGAAGTTACCAATCGCACACAGGCAGAAAGTCAGACATCTACGGTCTCATCTTATGAGCTGTACAATCAGCCTGGCTTTCAAATTCCCTATTCACTCACAATTGTAGATACACCAGGATTTGGGGATACAAGAGGGTTTGAACATGATAAGCAAATAACCGAGCAGGTGAAAAGCTTTCTTTGTAGCCCTTTAGGAGTCAGTCACATAGACGCTGTCTGTTTTGTTGTCCAAGCCTCTCTTGCCCGTCTTAGTGCCAATCAAAAGTACATCTTTGATTCCATTTTGTCCATATTTGGTAAAGACATTGCAGAGAACATAATGATTTTGGTGACATTTGCAGATGGTAAAGACATCCCAGTTCTAGAAGCAATCAAAGCAGCTGATCTGCCCTGTCAAAAAAACAAAAGGGGACAACCCACCCACTTCAAGTTCAACAACTCAGTTGTGTTTGCAGATAAAACCGTAAAAGAATCTACAACCTCTGACAATGATTCTGATGATTCTGATGATGAAGGAGGTGATGAGAAACTTGGCGAGATTGTATGGACATCAACCTTCAAACAAATGAAAGCATTCTTCAAGACACTGGGGGCCATGGACAGTAAAGATCTGACACTGACTATAAAGGTTTTGGAGGAACGAGAGCGTCTTGAGAAAGCCATGGCAAATCTGACCCCTCAGATTACTGTTGGCCTTTCGAAACTAAGTGAGATTAAAAAACTCAAGCACTGTTTGCAAAATGAGAGTGAGAACATGGAACAAAATGAAGATTTTGAGCAAGATGTAGAGGTGGTGAAGGCAATCAGAACCCCTGTAAACTGTTTCACCATGAATTGCAACACCTGCTTCTTCACATGTCATTCCAGCTGCTTCCTCCCTGCAGAAGATTCTGTGAGAACTTGTGCTGCAATAGGTGATGATGGCTACTGCATCATCTGTCCTGGAAACTGCCATTACTCTGCTCATTTAAGAGAAGGGGTCATGTGGTCTTATGAAACAACAACAGAGAAAAAAACCATTAAAGAACTGAAGGACAACTTCATGAAAGCAAAAGGAAAATTTATGGATTCAAAGCAAATGCTTGATGATCTTGAAAATGAATTCAATGTGATTGAAGACAAACTAATGAATCTGATCAAATTGTCCTCTGATTGTTTAAGAAGACTGGATGAAATCGCGCTAAAGCCAAAATCTCTCTCCACAGCCGAATACCTTGAAATCCTGATTAAAACAGAGAAGGAGGAGAAAAGACCCGGCTTTGAGGATCGCGTTGTTGGACTTGTGAAAATGAAAGAAGAAACGCTTCTTGTGGAAAAGATTGCGAGAGGGGAAAAGCTGCTTGAAACAGAGCGCCACATCATGGTGGCCAGAGAGAAGAGAATGAAAACAGTTGCGATGAAAGTTATGAAAATGAAAAATGCTGTTAAGGCTTTACAGTCACGAAACCAGGAAAACTCTTGACATGAAAGAAAACTCCAGTCTTGACGATCATGCAATGCTCTGATGAATGCTAAGTTCAGAAGAATTGGTACAATTAAAATTTGCTCAGTAAAATGTAACTTCAAACCATATGGACCAAAGTTCATTTTTAAGAATATAGAATGCAAGGCTCATTTCTCACTTGAATCTTAAACAATTTCAAATGTAACTGCATATTTTTTGTTAATTTTTTGAGTTCAACATAATCTTTTCCTGTCTTCCAAATCATGATCAATTGGAGATGATTACAAATGTTTTCTATCTATTTCTATAAGTTTTAAGAGACTATATGATTAGTAACATAAAACATTCAATAAAATAATCAAACCCTTATAAGTGTTTGTAGATGGATCGATGGATGTTTACAAATGTAATGTGGGGAAACTGGGGTGCATTTGCAGCCGTAATAACACTAATCAACAGTATGCAAAAAGTACTGCATGTAAAAAATACAGGACAGTAGATATAAATTACAATATACATACCACAGAGAATATATTACAAGAAACACAAAATATTGGAACCAGCCACATGGGGAGCCGGTTTGTTTGTTGTTTCTGGGTCGCTTTTAAATGATCGGTGTCTTCATTCATCAACATTACGGCTGGATTTATACAGTTTAAAAAACGTTGCAGTCATTATTGATCAGCAGTATTTTACAGTATCAGATGAATAACAACGTGTGAAGACACAAGCTTCATAAAGACACAATCTGAGGAATATCGGTATAAAGAGCGAGAGGAAATGTTCACCGCAGTCAGATATATTCAGATGAATAACGCACATGTCAAACACTGAATGCATCGTGTCAGAGTTTCAGTCTTACTGGCAGGTTGAAGTTTGCTGCATGTTCTCCTGCATTCAGGAACATCAGTGTTGCGCAGCTGCAGACGCAGATGAATGACCCGCTCACAGATGCCCGCAGCGCCCGTTTATAAAGCACGATTGCCTCTTTTTTAATGAAAGACCCTTTGGTGGGGGTCCACACAATCTCTCCCGGGAGAGCGACCCCCATTCACGTGCACGAGCACAGTACTGTCGCCTTTCCAGCTGAGCAGTTAAAACAAGGAAAGTTTCGGTCAAACGCTCACTTTGACGAAACCAATGTATTTAATTACTTTTCAAACCTAATAGACAGTGTCTAGACGCAAACCTAGTATGCATTGTTTGAATTTTACACTAACGTGTTATGCTTAACAAAAGAAATTTAGTTTATCAATACGAACCTTCTTTTGGTACAAATTTAAAGTATATATATCAAATAATATATTTATGTTCCAGTGTACAACCCAATAATGGATAATGACACTTACAATAAACCTTATACACAAAAATAATAACTTTTGAAAATGATTCTGTTAGATTTAGGGGGTATTATTTGGACAGGGCCATTTTCACCCACCGGTCTGGATTTTAACCCACTGAGAGGTCCTGAAATGGGTCTGATACACCAGCAACACTGTATGTAAAATTCATACATACAGCTACATTCTCGTTACATGAATATCTTCAGTATTTAGTGGTAATTATTTGGGCAGGCAGATTTTTATACCACTGGATTTTACATAAGTGTCATTAAAGAAATCAACACCACACAGTAAAAAATAAAATATCTGAGACATTTATTTTTAATAAAATATTACAGAATACACATGTTGAGACACGGAACTGGAACTGTTAAATCAAGTTATGCAGAGACGAGGGCCGTGTTCGTTCAGTAGGATTTGATCAGAACTGACTTACGCCACCCTAATAAAAACTGTACTTTAGTCAAAAGTGCCACAACTGTACTGAAGCTCAGTTGGTAGAACATGGCACTAGCACCGTAAAGGTCATTAGTTTGATTCTCAGGTAATACACAGACTGATAAAATCTGGAATGCACTCTGACTTTAGATATAAAGGTCTGCCAAGTGCATAAATGTAAATGTACTAGCTATTTAATAAATACTTTTGTTGTATGACAAGCACTAATTTGCACATCAGGACACTGATAAAATATAAAAGAATGCACTATAGAATGCAAACTATAAAGTTATTGGTTAAATGTCTGTCTTAATACTACAGATTCCGTAAAGCATAATCCTGCGCTAATTCACTATTTTGCGTGCTGAAGTCTCATTTGTTATCTGAATTAAATTGCTACATTAACTAAGGTCAGCCATGAACGAAAGCTCTTTGTTGAGTCTCTGGGTAGTGGTGCATGGCCGATTTAAGTTGGTGAAGCAATTTCTGTTCTTATCATGGCTCTTGTGACACTATGTGTCCCTTGAGGAATACAAATTTGACAGGAAAGTAGGACATTAGTTGTTTTTTGCCAATTGTGTGGTTTCAACTGACCGAATGGAAGCTTATTCAATCATAAGGGACAAATAAAGAATATGAAATGTGTACAATAATTAAAAGGGATTTTCACATACATAAAGTGTTATGTATTGTGTTTATATTCTCTGTGTTATACAGCTATAGCCACCCTTCCCTCCATATAAACAAAGACATTGCTCAAATAATTTTTATTTTTTTTATTTAAAAGTTCTTTTCAAAATTAAAAAACAAATTTGCTAAATATATTAGCTAGTATTAAACATGTCTTTTGTTTCCATCAGATTATCATCAGTTCACTGCAGATCCAAACACAGTGAATAAAAGTCTCTGTCTGTCTGAGGGAAACAGAGTGATCACTGAAACTGACACAGTCCAGCTGTATCCTGATCATCCAGACAGATTTGATCACAGGTTTCAGGTGTTGTGTAGAGAGAGTGTGTGTGGACGCTGTTACTGGGAGGTTGAACGGAGTGCTTGGATGTATATATCAGCAGGAAGGGACGGGGTCTTGAGTGTGTGTTTGGATATAATGATCAGTCCTGGAGTTTGTACTGTTATCGCTCCAGTTACTCATTCTGTCACAATAACATTGAGACTAAACTCCCTGTAGTGTCCAGATCTTCTAGAATAGGAGTGTATGTGGATCACAGAGCAGGAACTCTGTCCTTCTACAGCATCTCTGACACAATGACCCTCATCCACAGAGTTCAGACCACATTCACTCAGAACCTCTATCCTGGGTTTAGAGTTAGGTGAGAGCTCAGCATTGAAACTGTATCATCTAACAAAATAAATGATACACAACATATGCACAAATTATTACATGATAAATAATATAGCAAAAACTTTTCTCAACTGCAGTCATATTATTGGCAGTAAAATAAATCATATTAGTATGCTGTGTTTGTTAGTGTGGTTAAATGAATATAAATATATAAAAGAACTGAATCTTATTTTGAACACAGTGGCTCACAGTAAGAGGGTCTCTGCTTCCAGTTCTATCATTCCTGATAATGAAGACAACACTTACAAAAAAAATATTTTCTCTTTGACGTCAATCTATTAACAATAGACAGTGTTTATGAAAAGTGATGAATGAGAGACATTTTATCCTCTTTGGTTGTACATAATAAAGTCATTTAAAAAAAATGGATTATAAGCAGTCTTAATAAAACACGGTTGTGTTTACAGCTGGTCACTTGAATTTAATTAGTAAGTCAATTGATATCCCCCATGTTATGAACATTTTATTGAATATAAAACCGTTAAATCAAAGCTATTAGTATTAATGATTATTACAAATTACACATTCAGTCAATTAATATACTGACATCACGTGTCACGTGTGTAAGTGTAAATAAGACACTTTGGCTTTTATTATGTACTTAAATATTTTTAATAGACAAACACTCATGTGGAAAATAACTAAAAACATTTCACACAGCGACATCTGTTCAGCAAATCCATTTTTATTGAGTTTTTTTACTCATAACAGTAAGAGTCGATTCTAACAATAATAAATGTGCATAAAACAATTCTTTATAATGCAGCACTATATCATACAGCAACTAGAAGCAAAGGGCAGATGTGAGATTTCATGGGGGGCTTTAAGCATCCAGGCAGGTGCTTTCAGCAGGCAGGACCACCTGTGTGGAGCTTCAGGCATTGTGTTGAGTGAGGAAACGTGATGCTTTGGTTTAATAGCTCTTGTGCAGCAACCTCAAATGAGTGAAACCTCAGCTGACCTCAGTGAGGATCTGAATGGTACATTCATTTTGTTTTTGTGGTTGGTGTCCTTTCCCTGCTGAAGGCACGTCTCCAAATAACAAAGCAACTCTCTGGTGTGAGTGTGAGTTATGTGGACATGTTTTGCTAGCATCTTGAGTTCATTCAAAGGCCTTTTAGATTTGTGTTATTCTCAGATGGATTATCAGGAAACGTCAGGCTGAGATATTTACTGGTTGTAACTTCATCTATGCTGGCAATGATCATTACGATACTGTGAGAAATTAACTTCTCTACTGATCTATTATGAGAATTTTACCCTAATTTTTATTCTTCATGCAGTTACTATGTCCATCATATAACAAATACTGTGTTTTTGAGGATGTGTTATCTGTTTGTAAACTAAACCGAATGGATGGAGTGTAATACTGCCAGTTCTGGAGAAGGCAACACTGAGCGCAGTTCTGAACGTGATTGGAGGGAAATGATAATAAAACAGCTGTAGCATTTCTGCAAGCGTTATCTGTTAGCTGGACTATCACTCTAACTCTTAAATTATCCTAAGAAAATTTCTCATATAGAATCTTTTATTATTCAAAATAAGATCTCAATATTATACATGTTCCTTTTCTTTTCTTTATATTGACTATGTACAGAAGTGCAAAAAGTCAACCTTCATCCCTTAACTTATGTCTCTCTCTCTTTCATCTGCAGCCACAGGTCATGTGACCTCCCTCTGTTTTTATATATTTAACAGAAAAGTTGCTGCTCTTGTTGGCCTGATATTGAGGGATGTTTTTCTTTTTATCTTTTTGTGAAAAATCACGACACGACTTTAAATTCTGAAATGAATACAGTAGAAAATAACTCACTCTAGGATGTACAATTGATACTTTTCCAAAGATGTTGTGGACGTGGTCTTGATTTGACACAAAGGGTTAAAATATCAATTGTCATTCTTATTTGTTACGTTACCTACAGATAAATCTTTTTCATTCTGTCTTTTCACTCACTTTTTTAAGACAACGTGAAACAAAACATTTTGTTCAGCAAATTCAAAACCAAAATCCTTACATCTGACATTTCAAACATTCTACCATGAAATATAACATGAAGAATTAAGCACACAACACTACTAGCTAAACATAAACTTAATATGATGTAAAAGTGACAGCAAGAAAAATATTTCCTACATTCTAAAACAGTTCTATGACAATATTGTCAAATACAAAAAATGGATTTCACAACTATATATGCAAACAATAACACAATATATTTCTAACAAAGGCTTTGAAACCAAAGAGTCAACGTTAAGTGTAACATGATTAATAAAGACATAAAACAAGAGTGAACGATAAAATATAAGATGAAATTTTGAGACTGAAAGAATGTTTGTGTGGGTTTCAACACTGAATATAAGGCTTACGTGAGGCTTGTGACTGAAATCCAGTCTCAGGTGATTCTAAATCACCCGTCAGCCCAGACGAGATATTTCAGTTCATGCACTGAATCGTTCAGCTCACATCACTGTGCAGTAAGTGAACAAAGAGGATTAAAGTAAATCATCTGTTTGCTGCTTTAATAAATCTGACTTTGGCCTTCATACACAAGCAGCTTTCTGTGTAAAATCAAGCAAATTATTCACCTTTTGTAATCGACAAATCCAGTTAAAACATTTAAATAAAAAACAAAGACTTTGGCACAACTTAACTGTAAGTCAACATTTTATGCTTCATTCCTCAGCGGCTAAATCAATTTTAATATCTGATTAAGTCCAAATATATTCAGAAATAAATCATAGCCAACAAATGTACAAAGCCTGACCAGGCGCTAACCTCATCTTTTCATGTACCCAGACAAGCTCTAAAGTTCACAAACTGAATCAGTCAGTGCTTTCTCCAGCACCCGCGTGTTAACCTGAAGACCTGAACGCAGTTTCTGAGCCTGCAGAGGACAGCCGAGTGTCCCCACGACAACCACCTCTTCCAGACACTGCATGACTATTGGTTAGATTTGATCACGACATTCTACCAATCAAGGCAATAACAAGAAGCAGGGCACTGGGAACAAGGCAGCCCTGTTCTCAAAGGCCAAACGGATGACAGCTAACTCAATAAAAATGGCACGTCTCATAAAAATCCCCACACACTTGTGAAATTATGTATAAAAACAAGCGCTGTAAAAAACATGAATCTCTAGTAAACATAATAACACTGTTGATATAACACTCTAGGTTGGTGTGTGTATTCAGCTTGTGGTTATGCTATATAAAGCTTGTGAAAATGTGCTTTTGAAAGGTCTCAGGTGATCAATTTCAACCCAAAACATTCATTTGTCACGTCCAATCCCGACTCTGTTTTTACAATCTGGTTTGACTAGAAGCCAAAACTTACAGAGATACAGAAAACACACATAAATTGAGTTATAGATTTGTGCCATATAAATTTTTGTTTTGTCATTTTTTGTCATTTTGTAAACCATCAGATAAAATTTGGAAAAAAAAAACAAATGAATCGCAAACAAAAAAAAAATCTTGGTCTACTAACATGCCAAACTGTGTCAGATCAGACACGAAAACAACTTTTCTGACGTAATCTGCTTTATAGTTGAGGGTAAAAGTTTTGCCCGTCCTAACAGTGATGTAGGTTCATCCGACTTCTACATATCATGCAGAAGGGCGGAGCTTCAGCCTGTGTTGTACAAGCCAACCATCAACATCATGTGACCAAATTCTTATCTTCATTTTTTATATTATCCAACGTTTAATCTTGACATTTAAATGTAGAACTTCGCTGCTGACTGGGACAAAAGCACTTTCATCTGAAACAGAAGCAGAAACAGTTTTAGAAAACATCACGTTATCAAAGCATGAACTTAAAATCTCATTTCAGTTACACAAAACTCTTTAGGAACCAAGTTTAGAACTGAGAGTGAAAACTGGAGGGAACTCACTGGAGGACTGAACTACATCTGTGTCAGGTATTTGTGGCTAGTCAGATGCTCTGCAGATATTATTGGAATCTAAAGATCAACAGAGAAGAAAACAGCATGAAAACAGAATTTATTGTGACGTTTATTTCAACTACAAAAGTCATGTTTAAAAAATGAGTCAAACCAACACAAATGAAAAAATGCCATTAAGGAAAATAACTGAGTATAAATCTTTCTCCAGTGAGACAGGAAGTCGTTTCTCTTGCACATTCCATTTTTCCAACTTGTTGACCTGACCTCTGATTTAAAAAATTAAAGGTACTTCTGAAAAACTGCATAACAGTTTTAATTTTCTGTGAAGTTTGGAAAAAAGGCACTTACTAATTCTGTTGTCTGTCACATTTGTAAAACACGACAGAGCATCACTTCATAATGATTATATCTTAATGCTGCTTTGTATTAATTATGAAGAAACGTGAACGTAACTTAAGCTGATAAACCAACAAAACTATTTAGAAAGGCAGCCCTTGCTTTTGTTTAAATGAATAAATCTTAAAAAAAAGCAAAAAAGTGAAAATGAAATCAAATTTCTTCTAAACAAAAAATAGCTGCAACAGAACTAAGAAAACTACCTCATACATACCAATTGCATGTATTCGCTGGTAGTCAGCTTTGATAGAGAGTCCTCAAAATACAAAAGTACAAAAAACCAACATTAAAATAATATTTAGAACTATCAAATATAACAAGAAACAGCACTGTCTCTATTTTGATGGACTGAAGAATTGATGTTTTCTTGACATTTCTTTGGTACTGTTTCTCGTCTGTTTTGTCTTGAATGTGATAGAATCGTTTCAATTACATAATGAGCACAAAACCATTACAGCAGACACTTTAAACAACTCTAGAGTTTGTTGAATGCAAAGACATTCATTATGAACTGTGGTTTGAAGTACCAGTGAAGACCCTGTAAGACCCCAGAACTCACAAACATCCCTCAGACAGAAAGAGAGAGTGTGTGTGTTTGAGAGAGAGAAGCCATTAAAGGGCAAACCTGATTGGCTGATGCAGATGCGAAGGGGACACTTGTGGCAGATGTGGTTGCTGCGGACACAGCGGCCGGGGAAGCGCCGTGCATCATGGGAACTTTTCAGAGGGAAAACGGTATAAGCACACATACAGGGGGTGTGGCATACATACAGGGGGTGTGGCCACAGGGGCACACGATGAGCGGGTGATCACAAGAGTGTTTGTGGAAAGAAAGATGAGCTTTGAAGAGGATATCAGCAAACAAAACAGATTTTTCTAAAGAGGACAAGTTCAGGACAACTGTCAGACACCAGGAGCTACACAGAGAAGAAGAAAAGGCATTTCATTTAACACATCTTACCCTCGTCACATTTTCTGTTACTAGACAAACAGCATCGTCTACACAGTAAAGCGTTAAATTGTGAGAAGCCACCAAACCCACACAATGGTTGAAATTACATCTAACAGTGATGCCAGATATGTTAATATGTTTAAAGCCAACATGAAACATGATACACATCCCTGGACTTGCTGTGCATGATTAATCAATGCATGTTATTTAAAGAAAATGGCATCAAAATATATTACTGTAAACTTATTGTGTCTCAGTTCCATGTGAAATTTGTGAAATCAACTTTTGCTGAAACAGGGAGAGGATGTGAAATTTGTGTGCGTGACACAAGGGGAATAAGAGAGAGGGACACACACATGAGCAGCGTTCTGCTGGGCGTTTGGTGTGTGCACACACACTTCAGTGCTTCCGTGTTGTGTTTGATTGCTGTCTGAATACAATTCCTCAAAAAACATTACTGAAGGGAATTTTTGTATCAACCATCGCTTAACCACAACAAATTTCACTACAAATATCTCATGAAATTATATTATATCGTCTTGTCATTTGTCACTATATGGACGTAAAATGGGTTCTGACGACCATTTCATGTTGACTTCAATTTAAAAACAGACAAAACATATAAAAGCTTCAAAGCTCTCACAGTCATCTGGGTCAGACTGTTGACAATGTGGATTTTGAAAGTGTGAGAACAACTAGGAGGAAGTCTAGAAACCTACCCACACTCGCCGCAGGGGTCATGCACAAAATTGAGCCTGTCCATCATGCATTGCAACAGGAAGTGGATTGGAAAGGAAGAAGAATCACAACAGCCCATCACAAGGTTTGTTAGCGTGAGAAATCATAGTTAAATGAAAACAATAATCATAACAGGTATAAAGCATGATGTCTAATAATACATTAAACTGTGAAGTGAGAAAGTAATAAGTGTGTGTGTGAGTTCACAGAAACTTGTGTGTGTTCATGTGACCGTCACCACAGTAGTTAGTATGACTGAAGGGCATGTCAGCTTATTGGAAAGTTTATTTGGAAGTGAAAAGCGTGTGTTACTGTGTACAGAGTAATGTGATACAATGAGATGATACAGGAAAATAGTTTCGACCAGTGTAAACACACACACATCTCTGCAGGGTTCCCAATCATTTTACATTTCCATGACTTCTCCAGTCCTGCAGGATTACTGGATCAGGATTTTGGGAAATCATTTTATTTCTAGCTGTTTATTATAGAGATACAGCTAAAATGATTCTTATCCACTAAAAATGCCACGATTTTATACTGACATTGTCTCTACTGACATTGTATGCGTCCCTCACGGTTCAGAAAGTTCAAAGGTGAGGTCAGGAGATGGTCAGGGGTGATGAAAATCCCTACCTGACGGAATAAAGGCAGCCTGCTGTTGAAACTGCATGTTGGCCAGAGCCTGTTGGTACTGCAGCATGCCGGCACTGAACATGTTTGTGGCACCGTTGGCTTTCTCCAGCGCCGGTCGCTTGGGCAAAGGCGGCATGACGCCATGAGGGATTCCCTGCTCCCATATAACAACAGAGAAGAGGTGTAGGAAGAGGGCAACAGGTCGGGACGTGTACAAGAGAGTAAAACAGGAAGAAAAGACAGAATTATCATCAGAGGGCAAAACATCACAGGATTGATTCTGACAAACAGGCAAGCAAGCGGCAGCGAACACACGTCTACGCCACAAGCAAAAGCCAACGAGCCAGTTTCCTCACTACACTTAAGATTAGCAAAGACACGTTAGCTTTTCTATTCATTACCATGACAACATTCATAAGGCTTAACTCAATGCAAATGAAGCAAGCGTTACACTACCACAATGTTTCAGCAGACAAGAGTGACCAAAATAAACTGAAAGTGTCAACAGATTAAAAAGAAAATGAAAATTAAAAAAGTGCACTGCTCACTCCATGATAAGTGTGAGGAGACACTAGCACTGCTCACTCCATGATAAGTGTGAGGAGACACTAGCACTGCTCACTCCATCATAAGTGTGAGGAGACACTAGCACTGCTCACTCCATCATAAGTGTGAGGAGACACTAGCACTGCTCACTCCATGATAAGTGTGAGGAGACACTAGCACTGCTCTGTTTGGGTGCTGGAGCTTTAGTAATGTCTTACAGACATGCACCACAGAGACACTATACATGCACCCTACTAAGACATTAAACATAAATGCTGTACAGACATACACAAGCCGTATTGCTACAGTTTAGAAGATGTGGTTCTGTTCTTACACCCTGGAATAAGATAAGTGTGATGATTTGACTGTGGCAAACTCATATATGTGAAATCGTGATGTCAGATTATGTTTAGTCGACTATATGATCGCCACAGTCAGTCGATCACACGTCATGACAACAGAGCGTCCATAACAAACACAACAACAAAACAACAACACAGAGCCATTAAATAAACAGATAACACAGGACTATGCTTGCAAATGATCTTGTTAAGAAACTACATAAAGCAACATGCCAAGCAAAAAGGTGAAAGGTCATAGTACCAGGTCAAAGGTGGCTTCGAGGGGTCGCTTCAGTGATTTGACAGCCGACTGAGTCTTAATTAGCAGGCAGCGAGCACATGATGGCAATGGGCCAATGGGGTTCAAGCGCATTAACATAAACAGCAAGCAGAGGTGCATCATGGGGCAGCAGTGCATTTTGGGTAGGTGAGAAAAAACAAATAAAAACAAATCATTGGAATGCAGTATACAGGGCTCATCAGGTCTAACGCATGCAAAATACTGTGTTTTAAAGAAGTCTGTTTAAGAAGTACATCAACTAAAGTAACATTAACAGAGTTTCATTTATAATAAACATTTTTGCATTACATCAACATTTTTCTTTATAACAGTGGATGCAAACGTAAATACACCAACTTGTTTAAGGTTAACAGCATAATAATTACAACACTGCCCTCTGCTGGACAGAATCATGAAATTACACATTTAGACGTAGTTGGACAGGAAATTGCAAATGAAGTACATTTCATTATGTACAAATATATAAAAATGATGTCATTAATAAGACACATACGAACTCCTTTAAATGCAGAATTTAGCTTTACACTCACATCCTCAAAAGGAAGTTGTGTTAACTCTATGAAGGATTCTCTTATGATGCTCTGTGTGTGTGCTGTAGAAACACACTCACCATGGCTGCAGCGGCTGTGGCCTGATTGACCTGGTGTTGGGTGGCTTTGATCTTGGCCTGCAGGTGTGCAGGCGGGTGGAAGTATTTGCATTTGTCTCTGGAGCAGCGGCCCTTTATATAGTCCATACACACGGTCACTGTGTTGTCGCCGGGGTCGATCATGGTGCTGTCGGCAGGGTGAGCAAACCTGCAGTCCGTCTCGCCGCGGGAGCAGTTCCCACGCTGGTACTCACGACACACCTGAGAACACACGCCACCATCACATTCACTTCATTAACTACCAAACTTCTCCATTATTACAAATCTCTGTAATGCTTGTCGTTTTAAAGCGTGTCATTTCATATGTTCAGAATGGCACACTACTGTTTTATAATAAAGAAGTGTGCAGTACATTAACTGCGCATGCAGCGTATGGAAAACGTTCACATCAAAATGCAGGTCAAAGGAACACAATGCAATGTGCTTGAAACTGTTTATCACCTGTGATTCAGAAATATTAACTGTGACTTTACCATCAGCTTCTGGACTCATTGTTTAATTGAAAAGCCAACAGTTACATTTTTTAAATGTTATAGTCCATTTACACAAAATAGGAATGAAAATGCACAATAACCGTATTTTCAAGATTACTAGATTCCATTTGCTGAATTAAACATACAGCAACATACGGTAAAGAGGTCATGTGACAACAATGTAGCAATACTACAATTTAAACTGCAGCAAACTGCATGTATGTAGTAAGCCAGTTACATTCTAAAATTATTTTAGCACTTCCATAGATCAGAGATGTTCTTTTGTTCAGTGGTCAGCAGAGGGCAACAACTACCCAAACTAACCCTGCAAGTGTGTCAGAGTGGACAGTGTATAAGCAAAGACAACAGACTTGAGAAATTGAGAGACAGACTGTCCATGTGGACAACACAAAGAAGCTGCCAGCCAGCATCAGTATGTGTGCTGATGTCATCGCTCTGTGATGACGTCATACCTCCAGGCGGTCTGTTCTGAGGAGCTTTTGAGCGGCCGCAGCTGATGCCGCAGCAGCTGCAGCGTTGGCAGCGGATGGCATGGATGCAACAGCGGGGCTACCTGCCATTAACACAGGGGCGCTGGGAAGGATCTCTGCGGGCATCAAACCAGGTGACACCGGGCCCAGGTACGGATTAAATGCGGCCGCAGCGGCGGCTGCAGCAGCTGCATTGGCGTTGGTTGCGAGGCCTGGCGTGACCGAAAACATAGGCTGCAAGAGCAAGTGCAAAAGACACTGAATTAAACTGAATGCAATAAACTGGTGTTATACTTCTGTCTCTATTGCAATATATACTGCAAATGGTACTGTAGAAATGACATCATTTACCATGTTTTATTCCATGGTTTAATATATATAATATATAAGTATCCTATCCACAGTTGTTTAATACATTAGATATGACATAAATACATACATTTTGCTTATTGTCCAACTTCTTATACCAAATAAATAGTAGATTTTCAAACTAGCAAACACTGATAAAAGAAGCACAGGATTTGACAACAGAATACCTGTTTTATGAAAATACATTTGCATTTTTTCTGGGCATTGGTTGTGTCACAGGAATTGAGGCTCACCATTGGCTGAAGCTGACTTCCAGGCATGATGACATTGGCTAGCTGCATCTGCTGAGCGAGCATGGCCATGTTCTTCTGCTGGATCAGGTTATTCCGGCCGTTTATCTCCAGCTGTGTCTTCAGGTGAGGAGGAGGATGAAGATACTTACAGTTCTCTCTGGAACAGCGACCCTGAACCACAGAAGAAGATGGACTTCAGCATTATTCTGATCTCCAGCACAACACTATCATCACAAACAAAGTGACCAACACAGAAATTCATGCTTGACTTTTCAGCAGGGTGACATGAGTAAAGCTGCAGTCTGTAACTTCTGACTCTCTGTCTCCATCTACCTTTAAATCATAAAATTGCAGGTCACTATCCCTGACATTACCCGCAAAATCAGACCAACACCTCAAATGATAAAGCATTCATTTAAGCTAACCAGAGATCCAGCTGGGGTAAGGAGAGTTTTGAGATACTTGTTCAGTAACAGATGTTTGTGTACAGACTGCAGCTTTAATAATATTATAGTATGCAGCTGGCACACCCCGTCTAAAACTGCAACGTGTATGTTTGTTGATGTTAAAATACTTTCCTTTATACACTGGAAAAACTTTAAGCAGATGTTTGTAGGTTCATTTCTTTAAGAAGCGTAAACACTGTGGCACTTTAAAAACATTACTCTGTTTATTTAAAAATCCCAGCCAACCCAACACAGCTACATCAGCTCAACCAATCGGATCGCTTTGTGGCAGAAGTTTTTGTAAAGCTGAAAAACAAGCATTAGTTTTTGCAATTTAGTTTAGTGATGGGAGAAGCACAGAAATGTCAGATTCAGCTTTAGATAAAGGAACATCCCGTTTCCAGTCCGGCTGACCGTACTGAGCGTTCAGGAAAGTCCTCTACACTAATGTATCTGACTGCACTCTCTGTAGCTGCTCATGTGGATCCAGACTGACAGACTGTCACATTATTGATTAGTGCGGTATTGATTAATGAGTCATGTCAGTGGGAGGAGTTTATGGATCTCCAGTAACCCTGTGTGACCCCCTGAGACGGGGAGTGTCTTTATTTGGGCTGTGTTGGTGAGAGTACATCAGGACACTGTCCTTACCCAAGCGGTCGGTCATTAACCTGATCTCATTTGACGGCTGTCGTCTGTGAGGTGGTCCAGCCCTGTCTGTCTGTCTGTCTGTCTGCTGTTGCCTGAAACTGCCCCCCTCACCTTCCATTAACTATTTTTGCTCATTTCTGTGGTTAAATGTTTAATTTAATTGTGGTTAAATGGGAAGTTTTTGTTCTGTGTGGCTCTGTAGATGGTCTGACTCTACAGGGTAAAACATTATTGTCCTGTTTCAGTTTGTCTTTTGAATATAACTGTTTATAATTGTATTTACTGCTCTACACAACACTTTCATTGCAACACATGCAGCCTTTTACTTGAGTATTAAGCAACCAGAAGGTCAACACGAAACCAAACAAACACTAAATCGCCATAGTGATAACAAACCAACAGCAACAACACAAAATACAGCTACAACACTGGCTAAAACAACCCCTTCTGTATCCTCAAGCTGTGGTCGGGCTTACATAAAGAATATATTTAATGATTCATAATTACATTCTATAAATCATACATACATTACCTTTAAACTTGTTTTAAAATAATTAAAATATTACTTGTGGCATCTCATAACACTAATTTAAAAATCTGAATTTTGAAGTCTGTCTTTTTTTTGAGAATTATTTTTAAAACTGGAAACAAAGAGCTATTTTAAATAAGTACGGCACAGACATGAACAGTATTCAATTATTGCTTTATCCTTACATGCCTGTCAAACTGTCAACAATTTACAGTGACGGTCACATTCAATGAAGATTGGTGAACTGAATCAGACGATCAGATGCAAACATGCTGAACAGAATGCATTTAATGCAACAGAGCAGTACAGCTCACATGATCCTTCTACACTACGCGCGCGCGTGTGTGTGTGTGTGTGTGTGTGTGTAAGAGTGTGTGTGTAAGAGAGTGTGTGTGTAAGAGTGTGTGTGTGTGAGAGTGTGTGTGCATGAGCGTGTGTGTAAGAGAGTGTGTGTGTGTGTGCGTGCATGTGTGTGTATGAGAGTGTGTGTGTGTGTGAGAGTGTGTGAGAGTGTGTGTGTGTAAGAGAGTGTGTGTGTGTGTGTGTGTGTGTGTGCGTGTGTGTGTGTGAGGAACCTGACCCTCTGCTATTTTCCTGCCCTCAGCTGGCCTGACCCGTCTCTCACAATGTTTATCTAACATATTTCACTTGAATGTGCCCTCTGAACACACACACACACACACGTTTACTTAACTATCTAAGCAATAAAACCTAACCCACGTGCTAATCTTAACACTAACAGAAAACGTTCTTTTTTTTGCTGACTTTTCGGTACCAATCTGTCCCCAATAAGTGGTTAAGTAAACCCACACACACACTGATTTCAGCTCTCTCCTGGTTTGTCATTTTCCACTGTCATGTTGACAGGTGTAATGGATTCATTCTGGTCAGTGATGATGTACATCAACATGCATCAAATGGTCGAGCGGATTCCAAATATCAATCGGATTGTGACACGCTGAGGTTTTCAGACACGAATAAACCAATTTCCCCTCACATGTCCTTTTTAGGTCTGGAATTGAACAGAACTGCGTCCAAAAGACCAGCAATCCAAACATTCTCTGTAAGAATTCAAACCCAAACTTACTGAATATTTTAAGCAACACTTTAAAGAGGACATATCACTAAAAACTTTGAAATAGAAAAGCTCAATATGCGAACATTCTTTATCCATCAAAAAGTGAAGCTTCTCAACCTGACCATTCACTGACATTCACTGACAAAATCTGAAAAAAGTCAAATGAAGCCAAACTGACATTTCCTGAGAATGTTGTGAATTGTGGTAAGACAAGGAGCTTGTGTTGAACACCGATCTGTCATGTACTTTCTCAATAACTGATTTTTGGTCATTTTTAACAAAAAAAAGTTACAGATTACAGCTTTAACTGTACTGATAATATTCAATGCCTATATTTTCAGCCTTTTCTGCCTAACAAGGACACATTTGTAATTAGTAGTTGGTTTTAAAGAATGACCAATTTCCTGTGAACTAAATTTGCTGTCTTCTCTATTCTGTATGTAAAACATAAAAACCACACACACACACACACACACACACACACACACAGACACAGTGTGCTGGCCAATCAAAGAGTCTTCCGTTGGCATCCTGTGAGCTGAAGTTTCTACCATCTGTCAAAGGCATTAGGAACTCTGGTCCCTATAAAGAGACCTTGATTTATGCAAAACGAAAACTCAGATCACTCTCTCTCTCTCTCTCTCTCTCTTTATGTATGTATGAATGGTTCTTCATGTGTGTTTAAGCAGGTCTGTGCATGCACAAG
Organism: Ambastaia sidthimunki; assembly: GCA_036877625.1. NCBI lineage: Eukaryota > Metazoa > Chordata > Actinopteri > Cypriniformes > Botiidae > Ambastaia > Ambastaia sidthimunki. Next base: position 47,796 of record JAZGTK010000555.1, read on the forward strand.
GGTGTGTACAGTGAGAACAATTAATGAAAGGTGTGACAGGGCCTGCGGATCCTACTGAGCATGTGCGAGAGATGACAGAACCTGCGGGTCCTACTGAGCATGTGCGAGAGAAGCTCCAGGGTGGAAAGGGGAGAATGAGGCCAGAATCAGGGATGAAGAGAGAAGTGTTTCTGGATGTTGTGTGATACGGGGTGAGCCGTGTGTTTGGGGTAAAGGTGTCAAATTGCTCTCACCCAAACTGACCCCGCTCGCCCCTTCCTGTGACCCTCTGCAGTAAATCAGCATAAGGGCCAGATCACATGGCAAAAACATGTAAAAACATGCAAATCATAGCGTGCCTGTAAATAAACTCTGCCTTACTCTTAAAATGATTCACTGGGTGACAATGATTCTTTATTATTAAACCAAGAGAAACTGCCCATTTCAACAAAGTTCTGGGATTATTAGACTTGTAATAGCACCAATAAAGCTGATATTCCCCAGACATTCTAATTTTATTTCATCTAATTTAACTTTCATTCAGTTTTACTTTTCCAGTCATGTAAGATTAAACATACTGAACATCTTGAGAAGAACATTCACCATTCAAAGTATGGTGCCATTGTAATATTTACATGTTCTGTTTCACATATATTTGCATACTAGTTTGTGATTGGTGTGGTCTTATGCAATCTATAGCTGCTTTTAGGCTGCACAAAACAATGTGATGCTTTTAATGAATAGCTGAAAAAACAATTGCACGCTTGTTGTCATGACAATGACAAACCAGTCTTGATGCAACAATTAAGTAACAAACTAGAAGCTTGAAATGTAAAACTTAAGATAACTCTTGCTGCAATGAAGTCACTGTGATTTCCTCCGGAAATTAAAATCTATTTTCATGCTCAGATGTACTGAACTTTATAAAGAGTAAGAGCACCATGTTTATTAATAAAATGCCATAATTTTGGATTATAAATAATTTATTTTATTTAATCAGATTTAATCAGTTCCCATTTTTTGTTAATTTAGTCTCCTCTCAGCTATAATTGAAATAATCTATTAAGATTATTTAATCTTAATGTCTTAATGTCTTATTTGTTGTCTTATTTGTTGCCTTGTTTGTTGAAAAGTTTTTGGAATAATAAAAAACCTCTAGAATTATAGAACTATAATTTAATTTTGTGTTCAGTTGTGAATCTAGTGTGTCTGGCCACCTGCCACATGTGCTAATGTGAACCTTATGTTTTTTTGTCACAGGGTTGAAAAGCTTTCAGCTGCGCATGGCAGGAAATGCTGATCTGAAACAGGATCCTCAGATGAAGTGCATTACAGACAGCCCAGTCAGTGAAATGAGAGAAGCTACAGGGAAAGTCATGCCAGACCATCACTCTGCCTCCTAACAGCTGAGAGAGAGAGAGAGAGAAAGGTTACACTCTCTCAGGCTCTGATATGGCAGCTCATTTAGGTTACTTACATATAATCGCTGGTCACATACCCTGTTGTTCAGTGTAACAAGGACATGGAACATGAGATTGATTTGTAACAGCACATCTGCACGATTTTGTGAAACAAAAAAGAGGATATGGCTTGATTTTCCACTGTAGGCCACTGTTTTTTTGTTTTGTTTTTTTAAGTAGGCATTGGGCAAAACTATACTAGTCCTTCTACACCTAGAGTGACTCAACAAAACTGAAGCGTTTCATTAACAAAGGTCTCTACACACGCTTTCAGACAGATTTGTTGATTTGTAACAGGAACATTCTTGTTTTGTTGAGTTTCTTCGCTCGCTTAAAATGATGTAAACACAGTATACAGCTGCTTAAAGCTATACAGACACGCACCCCAAACTGTATCAGTGCAGCTTCACAGAAACATTAAAAGTATTAATAAAATTATTGGAATAGATGAAATGTTTCCACAAGGTTGTGTGTGTGTTTGGGAGGTTAGTAGAAGGTCAGATGGTTGTGTATGGTGTCAGCCACAGACATCCTCTGAAACAGAGTCTCTTTGTACTCATGGTGACTGACAGTTTACGAATGTAATTAATGTTTTTAATGTGTGCGCGTGTCTTTGTACTTAATCGCATGTATTTTTCCTTCAACATGTTCATGCATTAGTACTGAAATGAGTCAGGCTTCTCATTTTCAAAAAGCTATTGGTTAAATTGCTATTCATGTTTTCAAAGGCAAGTCACAATTAATTTTGTGCGTAATTAGGGTTAATCATTTTTAAATTTGGCTACAAACTTGAAAACCTTAAAGCGATTTATAATTTTAACCCTCATAAATCTCATAATTTTTTAAAGGACACCCATTGCTGTGCAACACCCTAGCAACATGGCAGAAGGTTTTGCTCACATTCCTAATACAAAGTGTGTGTATAGACAGCTAGCATGTCTTTCAGTCAGCCTGTATCTCAATGTTTTGTTGTTGGCAGAGAGAGAGATTGAGCGAGAGAGAATTAGATAAGAGTCAGAGTTTGGTCAGCTGTCATGTCGCCTGTCAGTCGCTCTGCCAAATCTTTTCTCATTAACAGTTTCTGTCTCTTTATTTTTCTTGCTGTACAGACAATGTCAAGAGCTTTTGCAGTGCGTTTGTTGTCGTTGTCTCAAGTCTGTGATCACATGACTGGCTCATGTGGTCTGAAAGAGTGAGGTCAAAGGTCACAGTGCTGTCTGCAGTCACTGATGTCATTCACAAAGGTGTACTTTACACACACACACACACACACACACACACACACACACACAGTAAATCTAATTTACACACAAACTGTTTTGTACTTGTAGATTTTCAGACATGTTTGTCTACTGTAGGTATTAATGTGCTTGTATGATGAGCTGATCAGTGTATTTGTACATGGATTAGCAGTTCTCACACGGGTTTCAGAGCACCATTAACAGACGTGAGCTGCCCAGTGTGACACTGGATTTGGGTTATAATCCAGGATTATCCCTATAGCCATTAAATTATCTTTCTCTTCTCACTTAACCTTAAAGTATGGGTGATCTCTTTCAGGTCCTGTGCAGGACCTTCCAATGTGTAATGTGAAAACTTCAAATGTAGATCTGATTTCATATTATATCATTATATAAATGATCTTAGCATCAAAATATAAATGAGTAGAAATTACAGTAGCTAATATGACTGAATGTAACTTTTTCTGTCTTTCTGCGTGTCTGTCTTTGCAGTTTCTTGATAATTGAATTCAGTGCCTTTTCAATCCTTTTCCATAAACACATCAGAATGAGCTTGGCTTAGACAGAGGGATCTGTTGCTAGGATACCACGACCATGACAGACACAGAGGTTTGCACAAACAGTCTGTGGAGGGCCGGTCACATCTGTGTCTGTGTTTGTGAGAAAGAAATGGAGATCAACAAACAACCTCAAAACTGTCTGTAATTATATGCATTTCACTCATGATATGACAGTTCACAAATAAACACTCTCTCATAAACACACACGTGTGGTCAGTGTTACTTTTTGGTGTATGTACTTGAGTTTGTACTGCATGTTTACTATCTGGTATTTCTCATAAATAATCCAGTTTTGTGACCCCTTCCTCTTCCCCGTGACTGACGCATCTACACTGATGATGTACTTCCTGTCAGTCAAAGGTTTGATGACTCGTTCAGCTCGACAGGAAGTGCAGGGTTTGCTCCCAGAGTTGGACGCAAGCTGAGTCACGCAGCACTGAAATCTGTCCCTCACAGAGGGCTGAGCCCCAGCAGTGTGTGTGTGTGTGTGTGCGTGTGTGAGTTAGGCAGGGTCAGGGTGTTCCTGATAAGCTGTCTGTCTCTGTCCTTTCAGGGGCCAGTTCAGGCTTAACTTCTCAAAGCTTATATTCATGTCCTCAAGTGCACACAACATTCTGAGTTATTTACCCCTCTAGGGTGGCAAATTGCAGTGTGTGATATCTTCAAAACGTAATTATTTTATATTTTGTTATGAATCCAAAATTCCTTACAGAAAATTACTGTGGTAATATCAAAGTACATTGGGGGTATCAAATGGCCGTGGCATGAACCGTTGATATATAGCATTACACTGAATGAATATCATATCTGACAACAGCCATTTATTCTCCAGTGAGAAATTAATTTTACATTTACACAAAACAAAACAAATATAAATAAAAATCTGTGACCATTTACCATCACAAAACAACTTCTCCAAAACAAATATTATGTCACAAAATCATTAATATGGACATTAATTATAATTCATAATATTTAATAAAACGCAATGTGTTGTTATGTTTTTATAATAGTATCATGCAACTATTAATTCAAATATTCATATTTTAACATTGAACAATGAGAAATAATGGGATAATTTTATGACATACTGGATCAGTTTTCTCAGTCTGCTGGTTGAGTGTGTGTGTGTGTGTGATTTAGGTATGAGGACGTCTGTGGATTTACTGTGCTCATGTTTATGCTTTAAACAGTCATCTGTTCTCTAATGAATGCCCAGTGTGTGTGTGTGTGTGTGTGTGTGTGTACATTCTCTGACTGTTCTGCTAACAGTGCTCCAGTAGGTCATTTGGTGTTCTGTGTCCATACATGGAGACCGGTTCTGCTCCTCTGGTTCTGCTCCTCAGTCTAGTGGAACACCTGCTGTATGTTATTGTAGCTTTTCACAGCAGACCACATGAGGCAAAGGCCTCAATTTACTTTTACAAGTTACAACTGAGAAACAACTTAGATAAGCAACATATTGGATATTCGCCTTTACTAATCTAACAGCTGGTTCCATGTGTACATTTATTTGGGTTAATTAAAAACTGAAGATAAATATAATAATGTTTAATTTGATATTTCATTGGCGTTTAGTGAAGTGAAATGTAAAACTCAGATACTGGGAAGCGTTGAGTGTGTTTGTGATTACTTAATGCAATGTAAATAGAGCTGGAACACACACACACGCAGACACACACACACACACACGCACACTTGAAAAGATTCTGTCTCCTTCTGTCTCTTAGACTTTGGAATGTAAGCTTGGTGTCAAAAATACCCATATACAGAGAAAGTGAGTGCACACACACACACACACACAAACAAACACACAGTCAAGGATGACGTGAGCTTTAAAAGTTGTGTGTGTGTGTGTGGGGCTGGGACGCTGTGACGGCTTCTGTAGAAGCTGTCTGTATTTGGTGGAAAGCTGGAGGCTGTATTCCAAAGTGCTGAGGTCTTCAGACACAGAAGATCAACTGATATAAATAAGAGGACACTGGAATTTGGATCTAAGGCTACGGGCTCCCTCGGGTACCAGCTACACAGTTCAAAGCAAAACAAGAACAACAATCTGATTGTAAGTGTTAAAAGTGCAGAAGAAATGTTGTTACACAACAACAGAACACATGAAAGCAATAGTTTACTGTCATATTCAGAAGTGAAGGATTGTTTGAAATGTGGCCAGCGGGGTCTGCTGGGTCCCAAACAAAAATAATATTATAAATTATAATAATTATCCCTTGAAAACACTTGAGGGAAGGCTAAATATTTTAAGTAAATGTTTCTACATGTGTTACAACACAGGGTGACAGCTAACATGTACACATACATTTTAATAAAGAGCCATGGAGGACTATCTAAGAAAACATCAGTGTTAATCTTTATTCAGTAGGAACTGCTGCAAACGCTGATTTCATGAGCTGTGACATGTCTTTGCTAATGGATTTCCAGCAATTTCCAAGCTGTGGACGCCACATAAAAGAATGCAGAACTTTATTTGCTCCTACAAGGAAATTAATATTAAGTTCTTATCAGAAATAGCTGTAAAGTCAAAGTCACATTAATCAGGGTCAATGAGGGCCATTCTTATCTGCACATTAAAGCTGTTAATAATAAACAAAAAACAGTTCTTGAGGGAACACATAACTAATAAGTGTTCAAAACACCTCCCTTACCATGACTCGCAATTACAAGCTCATAACAGTAATTTATAATAACACAAAACTTCTACATAAAACACCTGTTTAAATGTTTCCCTGCCAACAAGTTCTGAAGGAGGTCAGAGCAGGTCCAGCCGTTGGAGACTGCAGTCAACTACTTTGCATGATATTAAAACTTATACTACATACTATGTAGAAGGGATGAAAACATTTGGTAGTTGTGTGTGTGTGTGTGTGTTTTAGTGTGTCTTTCAGATGCATGTCATGTGATACCCTGTTCTAATAATATCGTCTGAAAAAGACCACCGTCTGTCTGCTGTAATCATTAGTCTGTGAGCTGCTCTCATCATGCAGTGACACACACAGAAAACACAAAACAGATTTACAACAATCTCTTCAGATCAACAGGAAGTGAGGTGCATTTGTGAAGAAACAGATGTGCAGAGGGTGAACATTCAACAAGCAATAAAAGGCCAAAGTCAGGCTATGATTTTATTATTTTCATTCATAAAATCCTTATGGTATGGATGAATCATGTGTAAATCAGTAAACAGTGAATGATGTCATACTGATGTCATACTGATGTCACACTGATGTCATGCTGCTGTTGCTGTTTCAGTTGTTGTTTGGCCTCAACACAACGTGTGTTTTCTTGGAAGATAACTTGTTCAAATGTCCCTGCAGCTGCTTGCTCTGTTTTGACCTAAACTTGATCTTCCTTTTTCCCTCTTCCTACCAAAACTATCAGAGCAGCCATCTTGGATCTGTGAGTCGTACAGCTGGTCTGTTTCTCATTAGAGATGAAGAAACTGGCCAGTCGGCTCAAACATCTCTCACCCACGTCAGCTTTGCTCACAAGCCACTTTTCCACTCTATGGTCTTCCATTACGCTTGGAGCAAAAGTGTAAAACAACACCAAATTCAGTCCATAGCTGTTCCTCTCTCTCTCTCTCTCTCTTATTTTTCCTTCATATTAAAGTTCTCCTTTTCTGTCAGTTTTATTTACTTTAGATGTTGTCTCATTTTCCCCTCTCTCTCTCTCTCTCTCTCTCTCTCAGTCTGGTGTTATTTATATTCACACAGATAACAGATCTATCGTACTGTGAGATGGATGGATGACAGATAAAGCTGAGAATGGTGTGTGTGTGTGTGTGTGGCAGACAGCATCAGCAGCCTCACAGTGTGCTTTTCATCCAGCCAGCATGATCTAACACAGCCAAGAGAGCTGTCATAGACACACACACACACACACACACACAAACACACACACACGTTTAGACAGTATTCTTCTGTTCACATCTGCATTGAAACAATTCCTTCAGAGGGTTCTGCTCTCTCTCTCACACACACACACACACACACACACACACGAGGTCATTGCTACGTTCACAGCTCACACAGTTCTCGGCTAACACATTAACTAACTTAAAGAATGACCCAACTGACTCAACCCAGCAACTGACTCAACCCAGCAACTGACTCAACCCAGCAACTGACTCAACCCAGCAACTGACTCAACCCAGCAACTGACTCAACCCAGCAACTGTCTCAACCCAGCAACTGACTCAACCCAGCAACTGGGCAGAAAAATCTGCAAATATAAAAATACAAACTGCTTTCATGCAGGGAAAATTGTTACGGTGTGGTTCAGGGTTAGTGTATAGTCATTATATTTAACATACAATAAAAACCAATGTTGTCATTTAGATTTCTGTGTGTTGAGGAATTTTCTGTGGGAATACCTGAAACATTGCCAGAGTTTCCCAGCAGACCTAGGAGTTAGCTTGAACCCCCCCCATAAGTGTGTGTGTGTGTGTGTGTGTGTGTGTGCTTTCCTTCTGCCATTTAAAAATAGATGGAAAATTACAGTGGCATTCCCTACTGCTCTGGAGGAAGTGGTCTCACACACACACACACACACACACACACAAATGATACACAGTTAAACTGAGCGTTTGGATGTTCAGATAATACAAAATGGCATCTAATAAACTCAAAAGTGATGTTTTTAATATTTTTAAATACATTTTAATGACATTTAGTTTTTTCTAGTGTATTTGGCTTTTTTAATAATTAATTAGCTCTACCCTAAACACACACAAACCAGTGTAATGGTTTGGGAAAAGCGCACAGTAGCTCAATTTAGACCGATGTAAGCTACTTCACAGATGTAAGATATACATACATACATACATAGATGTAAGACATACATACATACATAGATGTAAGATATATGTATATTTTAAAGCTTTTCTAAAATTGTCAGAACTTTAGAACCCCACTTTTACACAGCCCACAGATAAATTGAGTGGATAAAATATCTTGTCATAACACACTTCAGTTTCTCCTTAATAAACGTCAAAACAACATATGCAGTATATGTATATTGTCTTTGCTAGGCAGTGCAGGTCACTGATGGAGGAGAATCACCTGCTAGCATCAGCTGCTAGCATCAGCTAGTTTATCACAGAGGATTCTGTCTCTTTCTCTCAGTCTTTATTTTAATACATGTGTTTAAATTTGTATCATTACAGTGACTAGAACAGTCAAAAACTTTAAAAATACAGCAGCCTTATAGTTATCATAATAAATCTCAAAACCAATGAAAACCATTACTGTGAATATCACATCTCCAAACCCTCATGTTCTGTCATTCATCCCGGGTTTGATGCTGTCAGAGTGTATAAACTTTACTGATACTGAAGAGTTTAAACTCTCTTAAGAGCTGTCAAAATCTCAAACCACAGACCAGATGAGCAACTTCACCAAAACAGCAGAAAAGAGCAGAAAGATTAAAACAACATAAAGTTATCACAAGACAGGACAGACGAATCAGCTTTGAACTTGTACAGAGATGTTTGCTGTTTTGTAATAATAATACGGCTTCTGATATTCTAAGGTTGCACACAGTAATTATTTTTGATTAAAGAGTTAAAAATGAATAATACATAGTAATGGACAGTAATCAGTAATAATATAATTTCTTCATTGGCAAGAAAACCCAACAAAAAGTGTTTGTGATACTGCGTTTATGCCTATAGGTGTCAGTATAAAATGTGATGTCATAAAAATCACCTTCAACAATCACTGATACAATTAAACTACGTTTAAATTGCCAAAGACGTGGACAAATGTAGTTCATGTGTCTGGCCATCACCACAAGTTCAAAAACAGCTTTAGTGCGTTGCCATGGTGATGGAGCCCCTCCATTTGTCACATGTGAACTACGACTGTAAATGAAATTCTCATATATAATGTCCAGCTTTACAGTTCATTCACACACACTAGATTTTATATGATATTTGTAAAGCGTCCAGAGCAGGAAGAAGGAATTTATGGCACAAAGTTCAGTTGTGTCATTCTAGGGCAGAAGACTGGCCTATTTATAAGAGCAGATAATATGGAAACTAACCAAGCTGCTTTTCATGCTTGTAAAAGAACTATTTGACTAGTAAAATGAGTAAGCTAGCAACTAAAAAAACAACTTAATATTTACACTAAATGTCACCTTATACATAAAGCAATAATATATACTATAGGCACTGTAGTTCAGTTAATATTGCTTTAGTTGACTTTTTCTATATAAATGTGACACAAAATATCATCACAGTGTACAGAACGCAGCACAATGTACTACATCTATAAATGAAGTTTTGAGATACCCAGATGAACAAACTGATCTATCACGTATGTTTGTTCTCTGAAAAGAAGCACACGTGAATTTAAAATAAACCTGAATGTAGGAAAGAAAATGTTTGTCGAGTCCCACATTGATGAAACTATCCAATCAGACGCCTTACTGAGGACTTTCCCTTCAAATATGAGCACTGTGAAAACCTGACAGAAATACTACAAATCAAAACTACACTAATTCTCAACCTAATAAACTAGTCCACATTTCTGAGCGTTCAAACGTTCAACAAACATTTGATTTAAATGTTTTATAAACTAGTATTCTGTCTACGTGTGTTCTAAGTTCTGTCAGCTTTTTTGGTAAAGTCTGTTTTGAAACAGCCTGTTGATTTGCCTAACGGCTGATGAACTATGACCTAGAGTCAACATCCAGTGAACAAACTTTGAATACAGCTCCTCAGTTAAGTATCTTTCACAAGAGAGAGAGAGACAGAGTTTCACCTGTGTAGTTTTTGAAATGGTTTGCTGATAAAGCGATTCTTTAACTCGGGTGAGCTGGAAGTTTTGTGTGTTTGTGTTACGAGCTGACTGTGTACACAGCAGTAAAAGGTCGAGTCAGGCGTGTGTTTCTTACCTTCAGCGAATCAAAACAAGCGATGACTCGCCCGTTCTCCACCTGGCAGCTCTTGGCGGGATGAGCGAATTTGCACTCGGCGTCGGAGCGGGAGCACGTTCCCCTCTGAAACTCTCGACACACCTCCAGCGTCAGCCATTTCGTGTCCCGAATGTGAGCCATATTCATCGCCATGTCGATGTTTTAGCGGCAGACGATCCTCTTAAATCCCAACGTACTTTGAGTGTGTTTGTGTGTGTGTCAAAAGCAGAACTTCCGTTTGTTCCTCCAGGAATGTTCCTCTTGTTTTAGATCATTAAGCTCCTCTTTTCTTCGAGATGTGCGCCAGGCCGTGGCAGAAGAACACTGTTATTAGGAAAAGCAGGAGGAACGGATCCAAAAGCAGAACTCCTCAGGCTCTGGTTGACTGATTCGATTCGCACACTTCAGATCTGTTTGAGTGTGAATGAGCGGTTGGGGTCGATTAGGGTCACCAGCAGGATTGTAGGGTTTTGCAGGGAGTCTTTTACTGATGTGGGGCAGCAAGCAGGCAGGAAGCTGTGGCCGATACTATAAGCAAGTACAAGCAGCGGCAGACGCAAGACAGGGCGCAATACTCAGAACCCACCTGCGACAGAGAGAGAGCAAAAGTGATTCCATGCATATATTACAGTATGTGTACAGCCAAAATAATATCAATAAATAATATCAATACTAATAATAACATAAACACGAAGAAGTAATTAGTAATATTTATAGTGATATTAACTTGGACTATACACTAGAATATACAATCTGTGAATCTTCCTCATTCTGTTATCAGCTCACTTATTCTAATTTTGCATACTAGGGCAGACAGTATGTGAATTGGGACACATCCCATCTTCCCTCAGGGATATCTCAACCTCTCTGTCTCACACCCCTCACTCTGTCTTTCTCACTGCTTCTCCATTAGACTCTCACCAGCTGCATAAATCCCTCACACCCTTAAAAATGCCAGAAAGGTACCAAAGTCTGCAAAATACTGTCAGCCTGAGCAAATCTCACTGACACACACACACAGACACACACACAAACAAAGCAGCCCTTCACAACTTGGGCCAAGTTAAAAACAACTGAACCAAATACACACAGCTAATGCTAAGATCTGTGAGGTATCATTTAACAAAGTGAGAGAAGATGAGAAGTGAACAGCGAGGTCATTTCCTGTTTCTCTGAAGTATTGCATGACCCAGAATGAGCCAATCGTAGTAGGAGATGGAGCAATACTTCCGGCCACATGCCAATTAAAGGAACAGTGTTACAAAATTACATGTTTATATCAAGATTATTGATATCATAATATTCATCCTCATGCGATTCTAACTACATATTATTTTTACACAAAAGATGCAGAACATGAAGTCAATCATTTCTAATGACAACACAGCAAAATTAAAGTATCATGAAAGGGGTGGGCTATTTGAACTTAGGCCAGAAAGTGCAACCTAGTAACCCCCAGAACACCCTAGCAACCCCCAGGAACACTATAGCACCAGGGCTAAAAACATTTAGAAAACCTTAACAACTCCATGACAACGCTCTGGCCACCTTCCACAACAACCTAATATCATGGCAACTACACTATAAAAACACCAAAATACACACCCTTATAATCAACAAACACAAATACAGACAGATAAAAGAAATGCCCACACAGAACATGTTTATGAAACAGCACATATACTGATCAGAGATGTGAGACAGGAGGTTAGCTGGATCCTAAAAAAGAGACTTTTCTCAGAGACTTTACTGAGAAATGATCAACACACTATTAAAAGATGTCCTGCTCAGACTTGGGTTCTGCTTCAAGATCTTTGTCTTCTGGCATTTCTGTAGTTTTGGTTGTTCATTTGGCTATTGTGTCACTGTATATCACCCACAATGCCTTGCAGTGCTATAACAACATTCTTAGAAGTTCAGGCAAGGTCAAAGAATGAGAGAAATTAGGAACGATAGCGAGTGAGCGAGCGAGGACGAGAAAGAGAGAGAGAATGATCTGGCATTATGCCAATCAAAGCCCATTAAAAAGTCAAGCATTTTTGCCACTGGGAGGAGAACTGGATGTTTTGTTCTCTTTTAAGAAATGGAAACTATTTCAATGATGCACTTGAATGGAATATTAAAGGGATATTTCACCCCAAAATAACAATTTTCATGAAGTCATTATTTACTCATGTTGTTCCAAACCTGAGTGACCTTCTTCTGAGAAACACAAAAAGTGGATTTTTAAACTATGTTTTACTTTACCAAGGGATGTGTTTGTATATTTAAAAAGTGGTAAAAAAAAAAGTGATAAGCGATAAAAGTGGTAAAAGTGTACCACTAAAAAAAGCTAACAGGTAACATTCACAGAACGTTGGTTAAAATTCTCTAAAGGTTTTCTCAAAGTTATCAAAAACCAGAAAACATCTACATACTGGTGCCAGACACCAATATTTATCTTATATTAAAGTCAGATGTCAGTACAATCTGAAAAACAGGATCAATCATGTTCATGATGTATGTTGTCTTCTGATCTGGAATCAGCCAACACTCATAATATAAACTATATAATTGCTGTGAGTTCGGCTGAACCCAGATCAGCTCTTCCAGCATTAATACATGTGTAACTGGACTGGGCTGGCCGCACAGATGATAATCTGCAGCACACGTTTGGACTCAGATGTGTGTGGGTGATGATTGCCATGTTTGAAGGGGTTGAAAATAGTATCATCGCCATGGTTACACAGCACAAAGCTTCAAGCTGAAGTCCTTCTACCCAGTAACTCAGCAAAAGCACAATTTATTAATCCAAACCTCAAAGGTCAACAAATTCTATATTATTTATCAAAATTGCAGAACTAGAACTGGTATAGGGAGCGAACTGTGTTTGTGTATAATGGTAAGGTTACATTTGCAGGGGCTGCGCATACTGATAAAATGTAAAGCACTGAAAGTCACTTCAGACAAAAGCATCAAATGCATAAACATAACGTCAGTGTGTTTTTTCTATGATACCTTTCTAGATTTTAAAGACCAAAAATCTGAATTATTGACAATGAGGACAGTACATATCAGTCACATGCAAAAACAAATATGCAAACACATCCCTTGGCAAACAGCACACTAGGATGTTAGGACAAAAATGCAGCAATGTAGCGAGACAAAAAAATGAAAGCGTATAGAAAATGAAAGCGTAACATGTAATGCAGGTGCAACACATGCGTCATCTTCATTCTGCAGCTTAACATATGAGACTGTATTTAACTGTGAATTTACAGGGATTCATTTTTACTTTCCAGTTACAACAAATTCTGAATTAGCTGTTGACGATGGAACAGTCAACCTAATGCCTGCGCCGGAAAACATGCTGATAAGATCGTTGATACAGGGAGAAATCTCAAATGTAGAGCTAATGTGAACTGAAACTAATTAGAAGTGAATTTAAATGTGAAGTGAACTGAAGTGCTTCACTACAAAAGCTTCCATGTGCTCATATTCTCGACACAGATATAAACTACTTTCACTTTCATGCCTACAGCACGCCAGCAACAAAACCCGTAAAGTTTGCACCAAACCACCCTGACACACCAATACAGTCTATTTTTCTCTTTCAAGAAAGAAAGAATGTTCAAACAACAGAAAACAATTAAATCACACGCCACCAATCAACACTCACTACTGAGTTTTTGAAGACGCATGACATGCAACGACACTCTCTGATCTCTACAGAGTTCACAGTAATCTGTAGCATGTCAGAGCTGGTAAAACAATAACCAGTAAATGCCCTAAAACTACACAACCTGTTTAACAATCTAGTTTCTTACATGTTTTCTTCAAGAGCAGAAAATGCAGAATGCAGTTCGCAGCGTGCAGCGGATGACCAGACCTGCGAGGAGTTGAATCCGTATGTTTCTCTCCGCAGTGAGAGCGCATTAAACGTTTACTTACATGACTGAATGGAAGAGTGACGCACTCGGACAGAAGTAAAAACCTGCGTCAACATCTCTCTCTCCTGTGTTTTTCTCTCGCAGACGCTGTCTCACACGCCCCTGTGCAGTCCCAGGGTGCCTGACTGGGTCCTACTGCTCTGAAATCTAGCACGAGCCATATTAGGAAACAGCAGTTAAGCATGTCACACATAATTTACATGGGGGGGGTGTGCTCTCCTCTTACCACAGAGATCTAACAGCATATGCAAAAAATCAAGCGCACACACACACACTGGTGCGCGCATAAAACAAACAGGAAGTGAGTCCACGAGGGGGCTTAGAAAAGGAGAAGTGCTCTTGGGTTCAACAGTTAACCAATCGCAGGGTGCCACTTTCTAAACTAGTAGCAGGTTGAGGAGGGGCAGGGGGGTACCTGTGTGAGGCAGTTTCCTGCCAGACACGCAGATGCGATCATGCATAGCTACATACAAGGGCACAACTTTTCAGAATGACACGGATGAGAAAAAACGAGCAGGATGCCGAGTCTTCCCGCTGTGCTGCGCGACTGTTTGGGGACTGCCTAGACATAACAAACTGCAGTTAACCGCAAATGCACCCTATAAAATCAAAGGCAACCCACACGTGCTAAACACCCCCACAGCAACATGCAGAAATGCAAACAAATTGCTGCATTGCTGCAGACTCAGTGGAGAAATTACAGCTGGTGTTACTTTAGAAAAAAGGCGAGTCTTACCTCTCACATCATGATTAATAATGAGTCCGTTTCACTGTGTGTGTGTGTGTGTGTGAGCTCAGATGTGGGCGGCGGGCCGCGACAGCAGAGCCCCAGGCACCGGGTGGACCATTCTCAGAAAAGAGAGAGAGAGCGAGAGAGAGAGGCAGAAAGAGAGAGCTGCGTGTGTGGCTTCTGGTTGCGCCACTGTGTGTGAAGTGTGTGTGTGTCTGCAAGAGAGTGTGCAGACAGAAACAGCAGCACTGCGCAGAGCACAGAACTCAAGAGCCAATCACACGCGCCGGTACCGCCCACCAACACAACCAGGAAGTGCTGCCACTCTGAGTTCCTCAATGCCGAGAGAGAGAGAGAGAGAGAGAGAGAGAGAGAGAGAGAGAGAGAGAGAGAGACAGTGAGAGAGAGATGTGGAAATGAAGAAACTGAGAAGGGGAGGGAGGAAAGGGAGGTAAAGAAAAAGAAAACGAGTGTCCTGTGAGATTACATCGTGCTTTTCCCAAGAGTCTGTCTGCCTTCAACACCAGTCTGCAGTAACACACACACACTCTCACACACACACACACACTCACACACACTCACACACACACACACTCACA
>JAZGTK010000556.1:0-63140 GCA_036877625.1 Ambastaia sidthimunki
ACGATTGATTCTAGGTCCGCCGAGTTCCGAGTCTGTCTAGTCAAAGTCGAGTTTTTTCCGTTGTAAGTAACCCTGTCTAGTCTTGCCCCCTGTCACTGTCTTGGTTATCGTTAGTCTGGATCTTTCTGTTCAGGGAGATTTCCCGGTGGTTTTGTTTTTCGTTTGAAAGTATTCTGTTTTCCTTTGTTTTCCGTATGGCTGCCTGTATGCTAAGTTTTGTTTTTTGAAAGTGTTTAATAAAAGCCACCCTCGACATCAACAAGCGCTTCATCCTTGGGTTCCGCCCCCTCCCTCTCTCCGGTGGCGTGGTGCTTGCGCGTTCGCCGCCCACGCCGGAGACTCTAGTCAAGTCTGGTCCCTGACATCTCTACTTGTAATTGCAAATCAGCCTAGCCCAGCTTTAAGAAGAAATTAGCATCTTTCTTATTTATCAAAATGTTTCAGTTCAGCCATATTCTTTATACATTTAATGTGAATTATTCTTTTGAAAGAAGGGCACACTCTAGAGGGTCCACTGTAGGGTGTGTGTTCTGTTGAATTTATTGACTTGGTGAATCCAAAGGATTGTAACCCAGACATACCTGCAACATTATAAATTTTACAACACAGTGTAGGTACCTGTTAACCTTACATTTACATTTATTTATTTATTATATGTATTTTACAATAAACAGGGACATCGCGCTACAGTTCAAATAAAAGGAACCATTGGTTTCAAATGGAAATCATGAGTCTTGCAATTAATATGACTTATGGTCACCTAAGAAGCTATTTTGACATTTATTATTTTACTTACTATGCCTTTTCTTTACAAATAAATACTAAGCACAGGTGCTATATTTGCATTGAAAGGGTATAGTTCACACAAAAATGAAAACTGTCACAATTTACTCTCATGTTGTTTAACCACAAAAGTGAAAAGTGGATGATGACCAGAGCTGTCAAGGTGCCAAAAAGCATCTCGAAAGCTTCATAAATATAATATATATGACTCATGCTAGTATGAAATTTCAGACATTATTAACTGTAAATCTTGCCTAAAAGCCACTCACTTTCATTACGTGGAAAAGCACCTTAGACCTTCTGCTGTTTTGTATTCCATGGAAGAAAATGAATTTGTGATGAGAGTGAGTAAATGATAACAGAACTTTCATTTTTAGTTCTATCTTATTGAGTGTAAAACAATATACAATGTATACACTTTATATTTAATGTAACGCACTTTGGTAAACATGCAACTGAAATGTGAAAGTGTAATACTCATTAGGGCTAATGGAATGCATACTGACCACATCAAATATGGAACCATGCCAGAAAATCTTAAGAATAGAAATAAGCAGTTTGGTTTATTATATGGTTTATTTCAGCTTTGGCATGCTGCTGTGGTCTGACTAGTTTCTGCAACTCATGCAATTCCCTTCAGCCAATGCTTCATGGGATTTTAATATTTTAAAATTAGGATTTTCCCTTTGGCAAACAGCTGAGCATACATTTTTGAACCTGGCTCTTTAATTTAAAAAACCCTGGTGAGGATTTTTCCACCTATCTGCCTCCAAATTCTGGTCTACAGAAACAAATAATGGAGCTTGTTTTGGGGCTTACCAGGGTGGCTCTAAAATAGAGTAAAAACCCTATTGAAATGTAGACGCTGCATTACTTACACTCTGCCATCTGGAAGCATTTTACACCTTTTAGCTTGTAGTGGAATGTTTGGGGGTTGTTCTTGTTTAGTCTTTTTTGTGAGTGCAAACTAAATTGCGATTCTCATTGATATCCTCCTTTTGCAATTCTCAGACAACATCACTGGGACATCTGGATATTCTAAATTTTAAAACAAAATAAAAAAATCAATCTTTGCAAATAGAAAATGTTTGTGAAATAGCAGGCCCTTAGACAGATCCTGTGTTGATTCACTTGGAAGTCTATGACTATGTATTTAGCCACATGGCTGACTGCTTGGTTTACTTATGGTTAAAAATAATATGTTGGAAAGGGCATGACATCAGTGACCCCAAGATTAGTTTACATTTTATCTCCACATCAGACTTTAGCACAGTCTGCTGCAAAAATGTTTTCCACCTTAGTTTAATCGTACACGCAGATATACAACATCAGATAAACCTTGTGTGTAATTGTGTAATTGTAATTAAAGTAATTGTGCAAAATAAAATAGCACATTGCGTTAGCAGCGCAAAGGTCGTGGGTTCAATTTCTGAGCCCATGTACTGATAAAATGTATAACATGAATGTACTGTAAGTCGCTTTGGATAAAAGTGTCTGCCAAATGCATACATGTAAACGGTTTTGTGGGTCCTCATTCTAAATAACTATAGGTTATTTTGGTCATGAAAAACTAACATAATTAAAACATGAAAATAAATGAAGGAAATCAAACCACATTGTCTTACATTTGTAACATTGAGATAACTGGTCTTACACCTGTTCTGAGTGAGGCTTGAAAAAATAATCAGACCAGCATTAGAGTTGGTGATTCTAATAAGAAAGCTAAAGGCCACAATAACCTCCAAATAATAACCAAGTGTTGGCTGCTAGCTCACCTTTTGAGATTGGGGAGTAAGGCTTGAATAGGGACTTAACATATTTCTTTTTTTACTTCTCCTTTTTTACATATAATTCTTCTAGCCACAAAAACCCACAAGCTGAACTGTAGGAGTTAGATTGAAACACGTGTGATTCTGTGGTATCTTTCCAACACTGTGAATTAACTACAGATTCAGCAGCTTTGTCAGCTGTTGAAACACTTGTGAAATGCACCAAAGCTTCATTTAGTCATAATCACGTGACATGGGTGTTTTGAATCCCGCTTCGTAGCAGTGTTTTGAAACATCTACGCATCAAGCAACTCCAGATGCTCTTCACAACATGGCTGCCACACCAGAGTCTCCAACCGTTAGGGCTGCCCTGCCAGATCCTCCAGCCATCATGGTCACCATGCCAGGACCTTGAGCCATCGGAGCTGCCATGCCAGAGCACACTGCGCTCCTGCTCCTTCAGAGTCGGTTCCAGCCTGAGAATTCATTCCAGTCCAAAGATCTGCTCCTGAGCATTGTCCTGTGTTGATCCCTGTCTGCCCTGTTACAACCATAGAGGTCATCCCCAGGTTTTCTGTTGGCCTTGACACAATCAGCCCTGATGTCATCCAAGTTTCCTGTCTGCTCTGATGCAACCACAGAGGTCGTTCCTGAGGCCCTGTCTATATAGATGTGACCATTAAGGTTATGCCTGAACTTTCTGTGTTCCCTGCCATGCCCAAGATGGCCACTGCTGTGATCTCTTCCTTTGTCAAGATGGCCGCCCTACATTTCCCTGTGTCCTGGTCTCAAGCTCCATCCTGCCCTCTGTCCTGCCACCCTGGTGCCCCCTGGCTCTGCCTTGGTCCCCATCTGCTCTGCTCTGCTCTGGTGCCCCCCTGCTCTGCTGGCTCCGCCTATTGTACCATGGCCTTCTGCCCTACCTTTGGGATCTTTAGTCCCGTTTGCTCAACTGTGGTGGTCTTCTGCTCTGCCCTGGGGATCTTTAGTCCCACCTGTTCCACTGTTTCGGTCCTCAGCTCAGATCTGGAGTCTGTCAGTCCATCCTGCTTTGCCCTGACCTCCAAGATGACTAATTTCAGGACCTTTTCCACTCCGTGGACCTGGCCCTCCACTCCTCCCCTGTTCTGCCTCCTCCTCCCTCCTGGAATATACTGTCTTGTGTAGGAGCATCTGGTAGCCGCTTCTTAGAGGGGTGGTTATGTTACATTAGCATGCTGTCAGTGCACTCGTGCTCTACCAGAGTCTTTTCTATTGTTTACTGTGGACTCCACTTCCCAGAACCCATTGTACGCCATTATCATAATCATGTTCACGTGTGTCTCACTGTCTCTGTCTGATCTTTCATTCGGCACAAGTCTTGTGTAGTGTAACACTGCAATTCTGAGTGTTTTGTCTGTGTCCCTGTTTCCCATGGTTTTTGACTATTGCCTGTGTTTTTGAATTACTTTGTTTTGCCCTTTAATCTTGTTTTATGCTTAGACTGATCACCTGTGTTTTGACTTTGGATTGTGGATTGTATTGTGTTTAATGTTTAATGTTGTGTTTAATAATTGTGTTGCCATGGTAACGAATCAAACTTATACACCATATATACCATATTCAGATGTATTTGAGGTGCCTAACATGCTGCAAATGGCATGAAATTTGGCACACTTATCATAGTGGCCAGCCGTTAGGCATGGTCAAAAGCTTAGACATGGATGTGGTGGGGGGCTCTTTAGAGCTCCCTTTTGTGTAAAGTGACGGGTTTAGTTTTGTCTACCATGACCAAACTTGTACCATGTAATGTTCTCATCAAATCGGACAACGTTCAATATTACATTAATTAGCTCTGCCCAACAGAAACTCATCCTTTTTTTGATTGAATGTGGATTTTCTGACAATTCCAGGCTCTTTTTTAAATACTCCTCCTAGGGGATTTATAGGATTGTCATGAAATTTGGCAAATATTATGCCAAGACCTCGAAGATGTATTGAAGTATTGAAAGTATTTAACTTCTTGAACAGTGTTGGCATGGCAAGTCAATAAATTAATGGCAGGAAGTGGCTCATATCTGCTGTGTGAAGTGATTTTGTTCACAGTTGATTTTGTGCTCTTAAATTTACCACTTGGCGAGAAAAAAAAATAGATATTGAAGATGCTAAATTGTAAACAGATCAATCAATTTATGGAAAAAAATGGAACAGTAAGTGTCTCATATTTTCTGCATGCATTAAGTGATTTACAACTAACTTGGGAGATATGGGAGATGTGGGCTGATCACAATGATGTGGCTATTGTAATTAATAGTTATAGCACCGCCAACTGGCAGCAAAGTGTCACTTACAAAAGACTTAGAACAGACTTTACAATAGTCCTCAATTATTTTCGGAATTAAATGCATGTGACAACTATACATCATTTTCTGAGAAGCACCAGGTGGCGATGGCAGTGTACTGCTTGGGCCAGTCATCACTGTTTGCAACTATATTTTATTTTGAAATGGTTGTCTGTTGCTTCAATCTGATTTGTTCTCTTGTAGGAAACTGAAGCTGGAAAAAGAGTTAGCCGGGATGCTGTGGAGGATACGTTGGGAGGAACTGCAGTTTGAAAGTCCCAGCAAATATCACAAATGTGCAGGCAGTCGTCTCACTCTCTCCCAGGTAAAAGCTGTTCCACTCTGCAGTTCTCATATGTGGGATAAATGATGTGCTTTCCATTTGGCCACATCTAAACCAGATCTAAAATTCATTTTTAACATGCAAGGATCAAATCAAACTTAAAGACGAAATGCCTCAGAGTTTGTTACCGTATAAACAACACTAAAAAGAGGCTTTCTCCTGTTGCAAACCATGTTCATCTGGTTTTAATTTATTTTATAAAAATGCCCTTTTGGATTTGGCTGTAAACCCTGGCACTGTTCAACCATGTCCATTTAAAATGATATTCCTTGGGCATTGCAATGATGGCTTAGTCTGTTATAGTTGTTTATAAGAGGTTGCTATACCTTCACTTAAATTACATTTTTATAGCAGAATTCACCCACTTTAAAACTGAGATTAAAGATGCTCAACAGTGCTGAGAAACAAGCTCAGAGGTTTGCTATTTCCTACAAATCTGGTCTAATGCAAAACACTCCTGGTCCACGGCTCTCCGTGTAGGATTTCTCAGAGGTTATAAAAACAATATAACCTTAGAGTTTCTAAATTTTCCCAGTTCAGACATTCTTGATTAATGTCCAGGGCTGCATTTCTCAAATCATTGTGCCAATGGTTCTACGACATACTTAAGCTTACAATGCTTTTGTTGTTTTGTTAAAGGTATATCAGCTTCAAAGTAGCAGGCTCAAATTAACCTATTGTTCAAGCCCAATCTGGCTGCCTGCCCTCCTATTAAAAATTTAACCTTGTGCTCCTCGCCCAACCCCCATATAATGTTCTTTGTTTGAATTAACACAATTATTCTACATAAAGAATATTTCTTATTTCTCTACATAAAGCATGCTAGTTATCTAATGTAAGCAGATTTGTGACATTTGTCACTCATTTGTACAAAGGTCTAGTTTTCAAAATGCTCTTAGGAACATTCTCAAATCAGGCTGGCATAACATGGGTTATCAGGTCTGGCACAAACTTGTGGAGTCATCTTAAGGGCATGCTGTCAATAAACAAAAGGGAAACATATAGTACAAAAGAAATCTTTTAGTTGCTTTAATGCTATATTAATATATTTTAGTTAATATTGTTTACCAAATACTTCATTTTGTAATGAATCAGTATGGCAAATGTACAGAACATGCTTTGTTAAATGATTATTATTGTAACATTGTGAATGAAAAATGGTCTCTGTCTTGTTTTTCCAGAGGGGTTCCAGCTATGGCTCCTTGATAACAGCTCATGGAAAATATCAGCTGTTTGCAAAAACAGGCTATTTTAAGGTGAGACTGAGTTCTTCTGACATCTGCCTCCCTCTGCTGCACACCCACACACATGTGAATTCACTGAAGGAATGAAGAGTGGGTGCACTACCGCTTAGCATGTTGCTTTAGGACTAGACTATAATGCAACATTGCAGCTTCTAATGTCGATCAGCAGTGCTTTATGTCATGATAATTGGATTGCAAATCTCAATTTGTCAATCTTATAAACTAGAGCAGTGGTTTTTATCCTTGGTCCTGGAAATCCACTGCACATTTTGTTAGTCTCACTTATTTAACACACCTTATTCAACTCATTAACTCATTAGCTGAGGGATCCATTAACTGAACTGGGTGTATCAGATAAAGGAGACATAGAAAATGTGCAGTGCTGTAGGTTCTCTGGGCCAGGATTGACACACTGAGCTAAAGGAAAGAAATTGTAAGTAAATAAATATAGCTGCAAGCAGTGATGACGGGCCTTAGCACTATGGCACCATTGCCACCTGTTGCTTCTCAGAAAATGATGCATAGTTGTTACATGCATTTAATTCTGAAAATAATTCAGGACTAATTTAAAATCTGTTCTAAGTCTTTTGTAAGTGACACACTTTCTGCTGCCAGTTGGTGACACTGTAATTGTGACTCAACACAACACACAAAGGTATTTTCCAAATTTGACATAAATCACTCAATGCATGCAGAAGATATAAGACACTTCCTGTTCCATTTATTGCCATAACTTGATTGCCTTGCCATGGTATTACCGTCTGAGATGTCAACAATCCGTTCACAATTTAGTGTCTTTAGTATATCATCTTTTTTCTGATCAACTATGAAGCGACTTGGGTACATTTAAAAGGCATGTTAAGTGTCTCAAATACATCTGAATGGAGTTTTAAAGTGTGACACAATACCATGGCAACAATATTTAAGATATCATAAATCCTTTTAGAGCATTATGTCAGTATTATATAGTATTATGTCATGTCTTTACATTATTCTGACCAAGTCTGAAGTGACCTAAATGTAAGTTGACTTTTTTAAAGTTTATTTTAAGTGACACACTTCAAATGATGAACAGTTGCCAGTTGGTGGCACAATGACCGTGGCTCATAAAAGTCATATCAATGTCATTAGCCCACCACACTGAACATATCTGCCAAGTTTGACGTAAATCACTCAATGCATGCTGTAGATATTAGAGATTTTTGTTTCCATTTTTTGCCATAATTTTACCACCTCGCCATGACAACATCGTTTGTGATATCAAAAATCCCTTTACAACTTTAAATTTTCAATGTCTTGGCATCACATGAAATCTCTAAGAGGAATACTTAAAAGTTCATGGCTTTAGATTTTTAGAAAATCCAAAATGGCCTGACTTTCAGTGCTTGGGCACTAATAAAATATAAATTTCAAAATGTTGTCTCCTAAACTATGGAAGAGCAACCTCTGTACTTTCCTGTATTCAGATATGAGGCTCTAATTTTTAGATCCAAGGAGACAAACTACACAAATTTCTCTGTCATGACAGCAGGCAGTGTTTGAGTGGGGAGTCTGCGTTTATGTGGGTAAGCGCTGCTTTTACATGTGTTTTTATTAACAACAGGGCAACCTGGTGGCAATCAAACATGTGAACAAGAAGCGGATCGAGTTGACCAGACAAGTGCTGTTCGAACTAAAGCATGTAAGAGAATATATGTAATCATAAGGAAGTACAATATATATGTATGTGTGTGTGTCCTTGTATTTGTCTTTCTCTGGGGGGAGAAGCGAAAGTATGTGTGTTATGTGTGTTTAGACTGTCATTTATGACCCCACTGGACAGCCCAATGTGGTTAAAACAACCTCCCCCTCTTCCTACACATTTAACACTTTAAATACACACACACACACACATGCATTCTTATGATTGGGTGGGATGTGTGTGTGGGATACCATTACAGGGCTTTGGGAAAAGGGTAGGTGTGTGTGACTGGAATTTTACAAGGTGTTTCCCAGTAGAAAGTGACTACATTTACATACATACCAGAACACAGCTTATGCCATAAAATTGGTGTTTGCATGTATATGCACCATTTTAGCAACTTACTATTTGCAGTGTAACCTCTGCATATTCCATCAAGAGAATAATAAATGAAATTTAACGGCTTTATAAGCTGCATTTGATGTTGCAGTTTTGAGAAAATTCTGCTTTATATCTGTTTTTCTACACACATGCATGCTCTTTAAAAACCTTTAAGAACCTGCCTATGCATTTATATGGTTACATATACTGCGTTCTCCAGCAGTAACCTAGTGCTAAACCACTTTCTCCTAATCCTATAAATGGCACAAGGAAACAGCAATCACGTTGAAAAACCCCACAGGAAATCATTTCGTTAAGTGCATGTCAATGTAGTCACTGACTTCAGATGGAAAGCATTGTAAATGAGTTATTGAAAAGAACTGAAGACTTAACAAGAAAGGGCAAATCAAGAGATGTCCTCTGTTACCTGAATAGTGGCTTGTGATTGATCAGGTACAAAAATTTAAATTATTTTAAAATTACATCATGAAAAACCATACAG
Source organism: Ambastaia sidthimunki (assembly GCA_036877625.1). Taxonomy (NCBI): domain Eukaryota; kingdom Metazoa; phylum Chordata; class Actinopteri; order Cypriniformes; family Botiidae; genus Ambastaia; species Ambastaia sidthimunki. Next base: position 9,025 of record JAZGTK010000556.1, read on the forward strand.
CTCACTATGAACCATCAGCACATTTATATAGAGGTTGAACATCCCAGCTATGTTTGGAAAGGACTAGTAGTGTGCTGCTTACTGTATAGAGTATATATTGTATATTGCCTACTGTTTATACGTTTTTAAAACAGTGGGTCTAGAGTATGTAAAACAGCATGCAATATGCAACAACAAATGTGTCAAACAGTACTATGCAACATCTTTGTCACATGACATTAATACATTGCATATTTAACTCATATTTAACAATGTTATCATCTCAAAAATCCGTTGCATTTTTAGTTTGTGTAAAAATAACTTTTAACTTCCAGACTAATTATGTGTCAACAAATAAGTGGTATTATTTTTGGTTTATTTGTCACAGCAAAAGAAAGTCGAACACAATGCATTGGGTATAATACACATGAGGGTCATCTGGGTATTCCATGCATATAGAAAATGTTCATACTATGCACAATATACAGTACATACTGAATGCTGCTAAAATATCAGGAGTATTGTGGTATGCTATTCCAACAGCTTATTTCTCTTTGTTGATAATCTGAGCCCATTGTGATTCAGATTGATCATGATAAACCCCTTAATGTGCTTAAGAATTATCCAGGAGCTTCCAACAGCTTATTTAAAGCCCAAATGTGTTATGATGGTTTTATCCAGGGGGAAAGTATATAAGACCAGATGAATTTTGCCAGTGCTAACTTGCCAGCTTTGGTAGGAAGTGTGAGGTGCTATTTAGCAGTGGTTCTGCAGACGTGATTAGCTGTCAAGCCAGAGCACATTACACATATAGACAGATGGGTGTGGGGTGGGGGGTGCACTGTCACTGGAAACTGTAATATAGATCAAAGATCAAATGTTATGCTAAGTAAAGTTTGCAAAGCTTCGTAGAATTTTAATCACTCACTGCACTTTGACTTAAAGTTGGATGGAACGGTTAGATAATTTTAGTCTTTCTTCAACTAGGATTTTTAGCATTCCAAGTGTGACAGGTAGTGATGACGTCATTGGTCTTGTTCTCCTTGCATATGTTTAGCTATTTTTAGGCTGCCTTTACAATATAACACGTGTTGACTCTTGTGCATAGCCAACTAAACATTTAACAACAGTTCCAACAACAGTCAAATCTCATCTTGTTGGTTTCTGTAGATGAGAGATGTACAGTTCAACCACCTGACAAGGTTTATTGGTGCCTGTATAGATCCTCCAAACATCTGCATTGTGACAGAGTATTGTCCCAGAGGCAGTCTACAGGTAAACATCACAGATTATCTTAAACATGGTTTTTACATAGTTTCATAATTTAACTTATTTTTATACCTTTACATTTACATTTAGGCATTTAGCAGACGCTTTTGTCCAAAGCGACTTACATTATGAGCAAAACAAATTGAAATGTTATAATGAAAACCAAAATTATGAAACATAATAAAACATTTATAATGAAACACAACCAAAATAGAGATCCATGTGTTGAATTCTAGTTCCCTGTTTTGTAGGACATCCTGGAAAATGAGAGCATCAACTTGGACTGGATGTTTCGATACTCTCTGATCAATGACATTGTGAAGGTTTGTAGGAAAACTTATAACCCTTAGAAATATGACTCAGGACCTATCACCCCTATTCAATCTCACATTTTTTATATCTATATATATATATAAACTTTTAAAACAAATTTATTTAAATGCTAAGGTCTTTCTTGTATTCAATAAACACTTTAAAAAATAGTATGAAGTGCATAACACACAACATTATATAAATTATAATTGCTTGGTGAATACAGGATGCTGATTTGTTATTAAAATAGCCATATGAGAAACAGAATAATAAAGCAGAGCCAGTTTGATTATTTGCTTTTCTGTGAGGAGCCCCATTAGTCAGAGTAAATGGACCGGCATCAAAAATAGCATGACATTATTTCTGAAAAAAAATGTATGAAAGTAATTTCACTCTAAATTCCCCATCTAATAATGTAAACCAATCTTCTATTCTATATCAAAAGTATTTCATAGGCCAAACACACAAAAGCCTTTTTTGGAGTAATTTGTCTGCAACTATATAAAAGCAATTTCTTAAAATACACACAACATCAATTTGGTATTAGGATGGCAATTTACAAAAGAAAAAGTGTTCAAAAGAAAAAGAGTTTATCTTTCAAAAATAATTTAGTAAACTGAGGCCTTCTGAATTTATGATGGACAAAAAAAAACTTAAGTTAGTGGTCCTTGAAGCTTCTTAATTTTCTCATTGCTCCTAGTATGCCAGGAAGTATTATTACAGTAATAATTACAATCCCCAAATTAACTATGGAAGACACAAATTGCTTGTTTTACATGTCCAAAAAGAGAACACTGTTTTCCAGTGATATTTGCCCCATAAACTGTAGGCAAAGACATAATGTTCTGTTTAATGCTTGTGCTGCCAGGGAATGAATTATCTGCACAACAGTTACATTGGCTGTCATGGAAATCTGAAATCTTCCAATTGTGTGGTGGATAGCCGCTTCGTTTTAAAAATCACTGATTATGGTCTGGCAAGCTTTCGTTCTTCTTGTGAAAATGAAGGCTCACATGCACTGTATGCAAGTAGGAATACCCTTTAATTTTTGTTTTAAGATTGTCTTGACTCATGAAACATCCATTTAAACAGCTGCTGTACAAATGCTGATGAAGTCTTTTAATTTTCTGACTGCTTACCAAACTGATTTTTCAGAAAAGTTATGGACAGCTCCAGAGTTGCTGATTTATGATAGATATCTGCCCCAAAGAACGCAGAAGGGAGATGTGTACAGTTTTGGGATCATACTTCAGGAGATTGCTCTTAGAAGTGGCCCATTTTATGTTGAAGGCATGGATCTTAGTCCCAAAGGTGAGGGTTGAAGGTCTTGTTCATTTAAACTAATGTATTTATTATTTTATTAGTACACTATTAAAATGTATGTTTTGTTTTATGTTTTGTATTGATTTTGTTTTGCCCTGCAAATATAAGCATCACTTACAATTTGTAAGCAACAATGTTTTGTAACTTTTGAGGGTTTTTTTGTTGAGCTGTTCCCAGAACCGGAACCCTTAAAGCCTCCACGAAATCAACATTTACTATTTACATCAGTTTTATTTTTAAAATTCATGTGCCCTTGTAGTCGTTAATCAAAATCTGAAAACTTTAAAATAAACAATATAGCTATAAAGTGCTTAAATCGTCTAGATTAGGCCAGGCTTAATGAATGGATAGTGCTATTTAAGCTCCTGTGAAACCTGAGTGGAACTTGAATCAAGCCCAACATCCAAGATGACTTTTTTCAAAAAATGAGTGGAAAGTTCATTCTGGTATTTGATGTTTTTGATAATAGCCTTTATTGCAAAACATTTAGTTAATAAATAGATGTGCGCATGCAGCACAAAACAGGGCTAGGACATGTTTATCTATCTTATAAACCTTATTAGTAATTTATAAAATATTTATTAGCAATTGCAAAACATTTTCTTATTTAGAAACTACACAAAGGCAACAGTTAACAACTCATCTTTTTACACGATAAGCAAGGTAATGTGTGTATCTGTAAATTACAGAGATAATCCAGAAGGTGCGCAATGGCCAGAAACCATACTTTAGGCCGACCACAGATAATACACAGCACTGTGAGGAGCTGACCATCTTAATGGAAGGTTGTTGGGCTGAAGACCCTGCAGATCGGCCAGACTTCAGCCACATCAAAATCTTTATTGCAAAACTTAACAAGTAATGACAACCTCACGTCAAATATATATATTTCCATATATAAATGTTTCAATTATTCTTTGCTATTAACTGTAATAATCAAGTAAGGTTTTTGTTTGAAAAAGAGATCTGATTTCAAAGAGATCTGATCTCATCCCTGAATCAGTCTGGGATTACCCGTAGAGAAAGAAAAAAATGAAACAGCCTAAATCTATTAGAACTGGGGCAACATCCACAAAATGCTTGGAACAACCTATCTTAAAAATACAGTAAAAGTGAAGGCTTCCTGATTAATTCTCCACAGAGGCACATTTCACAGACGTTGACAAAATTCCACTAAAATGACTGATTTGTTTAATCTAAAACAGATCTCAAAGCACAGACTTTATTACATAAACACATCTTGCTGAATTTTACAAATGAGCACTTTATTCAAAAATCATTTAGTGACTACAGAAGTGATATACGTTTAAGTGGTCAATCCTATAATTGGATGTTGATAATTATCTTTTTTCTCCAGATTTGCTACAGGTATTATACATCCAGTATTTGAAATATGTCCCATGGCAGAAGTATTTAAAATGAACTAGTGAGAGTAAAAAGATGATAAAAAATAACCTAAGATGCTCGCTTACTATATAAACATACATATTTAAATTTGAACTTTTAACTAAGTGTCCTTTTTTGGTTTGGCAGAGAAGGCAGCACCAGTATTCTCAACAACCTGCTGTCCAGAATGGAACAGTATGCCAATAACCTGGAGAACTTGGTAGAGGAGAGAACTCAAGCCTACCTTGAGGAAAAACGCAAAGCCGAAAATCTTCTTTACCAAATCCTTCCACAGTAAGAACCATGTTTCGAAACATCCAAATCAGAGGTTTGCAAACTTTTATTTGGAGTTTAAAGACAGAAAGCTATAAGTTCTAGTATCTCTTATTACTAGAAAACTGCATCTTGCATATGACGTAACTTGATCACTTTGTTTTTCTTTATCTAAAAATGGCTTATTGATCTTTAAGTATCGTCTGTTTCTGAGAGAATTATGTAAGCGGTAAGAACTTTAAATTATGGTGTTACAAAGATGGACATGCAAGGAAAACAGGCGGAGATGAGTATCCAAATGAAGTGGGTCTTTATTAGAAAAATCCCCAAGAGCAACAAACACAGGGTGTAACATGATGTTAGCATGTTTTAGCATCAATTAGCATTTACGTTAGCATGATGCTATTATGATAGCATAATGATTTAGCATGGTGATAGCATGATGTTAACATGAATTAACATGATGCTAGCATGATTTACTATGATATACTAAAATATGGCTTATTCGTAATGTTATGAGGTTGCTAGGGTGCCCTAAATGGTTGCTAGGGTTTGGCCAGGAAGTTGCCAGGGCAATCACTAAAGCCCACTGACAGCGTGAGCCAAATAACCCCACCTATGTGTCTCTGCAATATTTTAATGCAGAGATATGGCTTATTCATTTTAATACATGGTTGCTAGGGTGTAGCTAAAGTGTTTTTTTTATGCTGCCATCATAGACGGTTTTAATGCATTTTAACAAATGCATATATCCTTTATAGCCTCCTTGGCTTTAGTTCTCTAGACGCAGGTCAAACATCTGGATATCAAATATGTATCCTTTTAAAATCCACATTTGGAAGTGGCTCAGAATACGAAAAAACTTGATCTCGTGCTGATTTTTGTGTTTACACATGTGCAACAAATTCTGATCTGATTCTGATCTGATGACAGCCTATGATGTTCTGGTGCTGAGATGTAGTTAATTCATTTTACTAGGGTGCTCTAAATGGTTGCTAGGGTGTGGCTGGACATTTTCCATGGTAATAATTAAAGATTACTTGCCACTCTGAATCAAAAGAGGCGACCCACTTGTCTGTATGATGTTTTGATGCCACTAACCTTTTTCAATGGAAGTCTAAGGGGCAGTTAACTGGTAACTGGTTGCTAGTGTGTGGCTATGAAGTGATATGAGCAATATGAGCCCACCCCCAGGTCTTTACGACATTGTAATACAGAGCTATGTCGTCACAAAATTTAGCCCAAGTCTATAGAATTTTTTGCCCACTTTTTTGTACATTCGAATAACATTGTACACCCGATCACTTATAAAAGTCATAGCACATCTCCTCAATAAGCTGGTCAATTTGACCCCTGTTTATGGGTCTACGACAAACTGGTTACATACCAAAGTTTTATCCAGAATTATGCAAGAAAGTAGTGATGCTTTTCAACTGCACATTGTCAAACGGATTATTTGCAACTGTATGTTTGTGTTTAGACTTGTGCATGAAAAATAATTTCACAGTTCAGCTCAGCTTGAAACCTAATTCTTCTTTACAGTTCAGTTGCAGATCAGCTCAAACGAGGAGAGACTGTACAAGCAGAGGCCTTTGACAGTGTCACCATCTATTTCAGCGACATAGTGGGCTTCACATCAATGTCTGCTGAGAGTACACCACTACAGGTTTGTGGATGAATTTACAGATACAGACTGAAGATACAGACACCCAATAACCCTAATGTAAAAGTCTGAGAATGTGAAAAATCCCATTTTTAATTTAAACGTGGAAATTAAATAAAAACAAATGTTTAAGAATATAAAAATAAAACATTTTGGTTGTACAATGTAAAATGTAGAAGAACTATTTAAAATTCAGCACTATTTCAATATCAATATCAAATTTGTGACATTTATCATGTTCATTGATTTGTACATAAGGTCAAATTTAGCTTTCATTGAAGCATGCAAAAAGCTTTTAGACACATTCTTACATCATGCTGAGATATTATTGATATAAATTGCTGAAACAGGAAAAATATTGTCATGTTTTGAAATGTAAAAAGGTACAAAAAGTATATTGTTTTAAAGGGTATTTAAAAGATTGTTCATATACTTTTAAACAGTCTTGGCAACTTGCTGACTTCGTCACTATATTTAGCGATTTTTCAGACCACTTTAGCAACTTTTTTCAAAAAAGCGTCAAGTACAAATCTAGTGCTTTTTTTAAAAACCTTTGCTCCTTTCAGTAGACTGTAGTATAGGTAATTTTAAACCCAGACAGAGGTGCGCTGTGTCAGAGAAACAAATAAGACATTTCTTTCTCTTGATTCTAATGAATATTTTGCATGTAAATATACCCAAAATCACTGAACAGCTGCTGTCTTTACTTACATTTATGGTGTTTTTTTAATCAGATTTGTAAATCAGGTTTTAGCAAATTAGCATATGATGCCATCTGGCGACACCTAGCAAATTTTGAGACAGATTTTAGCTACTTTCCATTTAAAATAGGCAACACTGCTTTTAAAATATATTCATGTTTAAATGTTTTCTCTCAGATTTATCAGTGTGATCATAACCATATTTAGTATGCCACTAATGTATTTTTTAAGACAAAGTAAGCACTATGTGTCATCATTATTTCAAGCAAGATATTTTACCTTCCTAATGTCTGACAGGGATATAGACTGCTGCAGCAAAGACTAATAAATGCCCCCCTTCGCATGTATTCTAACATGGCAATCGATTTGATGCCCCAAAATGGTCTTATGTTCTCATTGCTGCCCATGTACTAATAATAATTTTCTAATAATTTGCACATGTAAAGTACTTTTATAACCTTTCATTTCTCATAACAAATCCCACTAGCCAGTACACAGCTCTAAAGGTGACAGGCAAATTCAAAGCTGGGCAATCTGGACTGTGTCTTTGCTTTACTGGAATTCAATATATGCATGTACATCTGGTGTATATAAATATTAAACATTTTTTATTTAAATGATTCTATTTCCCTAAGCTTGTGTACTTGTGTAGAATATGTTGCCATTTTTTCAGTTTTGCTAGCCAAAATGACAGTGGTCCTGAACTTTAGTCTGACACCTATCTGCATGGGTGTAGCGTCACGCAAAAGTCAAAAGTGCCAGTGTATTTATCACCCATTAATTATTGTATTATACACATAGTGTATATTGCACAATTCTATTACATTATTATATATTACATTAGTGTAATGAAGTAGGCCTTCATGTTTAATTGATCATATTTTCTATGTATGCCCTTATTTCTTTGTAAGCCCTCATTCTGGCCGTTCATCCAGAGAAATGGGACGGGGGTGTTTTGGGGAGGAATGAACAGAAAGTATTTTAATTTGAGGGAGCCACTGGGAGTTCATGCAGAAACACATCACAGCAATAATTTCTCTTTGAATCTCTGTAGAAAATGTCTGTGCTACAGATATAGAATATTACTATAGATTCAGTTTTTAAACCTTTTCTGTGTCTTGTCACGCCTTAAAAGTGGGGGGAAAAATCTGGGGAGTAATTTGAAATTAAATGAGAATGAATTAATGTATTTGTATCTCCTAATTTAGAAGAACCCTTAATGGTATCATTTTTTATAATGCCTGATAGGTAGCCGTTGCAGTGTTGACAGAACCGGGTTAATATAGTCATATTTGCTCACTCTCGTAAGAACTCTGGCTGCTGCATTTTAAAACAGCTGAATTTTTGTACTAAATTGGGCAGCCACCCAGTAAGGCATAAGGCACAATAATCAGTCTTGATGTCATGAATGCATGAATTTACTGGTCCAATAATTAAAACTTCTGTCTCATCTGAATATAGTTGTAGAAAGCTGTTAGTCATCTAGGTTTTAATATCGAATATACATTTGGTTAGTTTGGTAAATTTATGCATCTCGTTTGGCCTTGAAGAAATATACAGCTGAGCATTGCCTCCCAGAAGTAGCTGCTCCCAGGTAATTGCTCCCAGAGGTAGCAATATACAAGGTGAAAAGCAGAGGCCCAAATACTAAGCCCTGCAGCACTCCATACTGAACTTGTGATTAATATGACACCTTTTTACCCACAGCAACAAACTGGAATGGGTCAGATAAATATGATTTAAACCATGCCAGTGCAGTTTCATTTATGTCAACATAATTTTTAAGCCAATTTAAGAGAATGCTGTGGTCAGTATTGTCAAAGTAAGGGGCCAAGGTTGAATAGTATTAATATAGAGATGCAACTACGATCAGCAATAAGATCTTATTTTCAATAAGAGGTCTGATAACAGCCAGCTTGAAAGTTCTGGGACATCAAAACAGCAATGATGAATTAATAATACTATGTAGAGGATCAATAATTTTAGAAAACATCTCTTTCAGCATCCCGGTATAGGATCAAGCATACATGTTGTAGATTTACATGTTGTAGATTTACAGTAGATGATTTAATTGTTTTTTACAGTTCATCATTACGTATAGTAGAGAAAGACTGTGTTTATTATGATTATGAAATTATGATGCACTGTCTGGGGTGATTGTGTAGCAGGCTGTTGCGTGTTCATAATTTGTTCTCAAAAGAATCTATTTTGTAAAATAAAATCATCACTGCTATGATATTAACAGCTGTCAGAAGCAGTTTTATTTTGTGTTAATTTAGCCACTCTATCAAATAAATGCCATGGAGTTGTGCTGCTGTCTCTTATCTTCTTTACGTGCAACTTGGAAAATATGTTTGGTGTGGTGGGCTGAAATCACTTCAAACTTTTTCAGAAAAAAGAAGAGACATTGAAGATTTTAAACTGTGAATAGATTGTTAATATCTCGATATGTGTTACCATGGCAAGGCAATCAATTTATGGGAAAAGGACAAACAGAAAATGTCTCATATCTTCTGCATGCATTGAGAGAAAATGTGTTTGCTGTTATGGGTTGATCACAATGATGTGGATACTGTTAATCAGTCTTAGTGCCACCAACTGGCAGCAGGAAGTCTGCCACTTACAGCAGAATTACTTCCTAGGAACATAATTTAAAATTGCCCCAATTATTTTCAGAATTAAATGCAGGTAACAACTATACATCATTTTCTGAGAAGCACCAGATGGCGATGGCACCATAGTTCTTTGGCCCATTATTGCTGCTTGCAGCTATATTTAAACATCTTTAATTGTATAGTAATTTCTCTCGTCATTCTCTCTCGAAATACAGAATGTGGTTTTAATAATCTTTTTTACCTCTGTTTAGGTCGTGACATTGCTGAATGATCTCTATACTTGTTTTGATGCCATCATTGATAATTTTGATGTATATAAGGTAAGGGAAATGCAATTGCATTATTCTTTAGTTGCTATGAGGTGACCTGTCAAAATAGAATCTTTGGTAACTCCTTCTGTGAACCCTATGTATAATCTATTAACATTCATAATGCTCTATTAATCTCCTTTTATTATAACACACCATACCTATTCATAGTTATATCTTATGTATATCACATACACAAGATACTCTGGAATACTTGATTTTCTTTCAAGGGAACTCACTACTACGTATGGTTTGACGCTATAGGAAATGCCTCCAGTAAGACCAGTGTCTAATCATGCCTGTTGTTCTTGTGTTAAAGCACCAATGGGCCCAGCTACAAATAACTTCAGAAACTTTTGACACCTAAGGACACACACTAATTTTGTGTTGTTTGCCCAGGTGAAGAACAGGCATGCTCAGTTTACAAGGAAGCTAAGTGTGCATATTAAAAGAGATTCTCACTAAAGAAGCTTTCTTCTTGTCTGGCTGTCTGCCTGGGTAGATACCCATTGGATCGGGTCTCACTGCTGTTAAAGCTCGGCGGCGGATCGTATTGTGGGATTCGCAAGAGTCTTTTTTGCTTCTCTGCTAAAGGGGTGCGCAGTCCACTGAGTCACAGGAAGCTTTCATTGCCTTTTTCTAATCTTTCAGATATCACCCTGCTGCTAGTGAGCAAAGATACGCAAGATGTGCGGGGATGACTCCTGCTAACAGGATGCTTGTAATTAATCACAGTGGGTGGGGCTTTGTCCCTGTAGGTTCAGACTCTGCCAATCATTTCAGGCCTCATCATGTCTGAATTGCAGGGCATATGCAACAGTCAGCCAGGCTGGTGCTGCACACCGTACAATCGCCATGTTACAGGCATACCAAGCTGACCTGGTCAAGGACTTGGATCAAGTGGAGGGCATTTACCTTGACATGGTGGCTGAGCTGCACCCGGTCTACTGATTTAGTTATCCGGGCCACCAAATGCATGGTCGCTTATATGAGCATGGCCCGTCTATGTCTGAGGATTGGATCGCTGCCAATGGGACCAGTGATGATTATGGTGGCCTATTTGATGTTCCTTTTTAGAGCTTTATCATGGTTGCCCTGTGGTGTGAGCCAGTTATACACTGGTGCTACACTAAGTAACCCGGATTCGAGCTGCACCTCAACCAACTCTAGTACAGGCTGTCCCAGTTTCACACAGATCAGGGGAGCATATAGCCTCCTCATTGTATATTTGGAGTTTAGGTTTCTCTTTGGGATCACAGCTTTGAGTGGGTGGAGCTGAGTTAGAAGCTGAGTCCAATATGGACTCTCTTTTCCACTGAAGCTCTCCTGGCCAAAGGAGTGCCTAAAGTTCGGAGTCTCCTGTAGTGAAATGGTCAATGTTGAACAAGGGAGACCTGGGTTTGAATCCCCTCTATATGGTTTCTGCCCTCTTGGTGATTTATATTGGGTTTCTGTATATGGCTACAGCCAGCATCTTTTAACAGAGTTACATTTATGCATTTGGCAGATGCTTTAATCCAAAGTGACTTACTTTACACTACATTTAAGGTATACAATTTATCAGTAAAAAATCCCTGGGTATGGAACCCACAACCTTTGTGCTATTAGGAAAATGCTCTACCAATTGAGTGAGATGATTTAGGGTCCTTAGCCTTTACACCTTCTGACTGGCAAATGGGATGGTTTATTGGATGGTGGAGTTACAACCTCCAAAGGTGTGGGTTTAGTATAGAGAGGGTCCACAAAGGGATCCCCCACTCCTCCACTAGTGGCAATGGCTAGCTCCCTTTGAATTTTGAGCCCTAGGGTGAGTGTGAGGTAACATGTTTACTGTAGAGGGTTCCCCCACAGTGACAGTAGTTTTGAGTGGTTGTAGCTAGCTGTCTGCTAGCTCCCGTGGATTTCTGGCCCTAGGGTGATTGTGGAGTAGCATCCCCACTATAGAGGGTCGTCTGCCCCTGTGGAGCTCCATTAATGGACAATGGTTTTGAGTGGCTGTATCTAGTCCTTACTAGCTCCCCTTGGATTGATGGTCCTTGGGGGTATGAATAGAGAAGCACGCTTCCTACAGTGGGTGCTCCACTCAGTAAGGAAAAAGAGGGCATTACTTCTGGGTGGCTGGGGCCAACCATTCCCAAGCTCCCCTTAGAATTTTTGTTCCTTTGTGTTGTGTGCACAGAAGCACCCTTATTTTGCTATGGCGGGTCCTCTGCTTTCCCTAAAGGGGAAGGACACAGGTACAGTAGTACTTCACTCCCCTTAGAGCTCTAGCCTTTATGCAGCTCTCACAGTGTCACGCTTGGATTGTGTAGTGACACTAGCCTGGGAGACCCATGTTTTAACACCTCCTCCCTGTGTATTAGTTTGCTACACTTTTTTGCAGGTATTTGTGTTAAGGCGATGGGAAGGTGTGTGCTGAGTAGCACCTTCACTACAGAAGGTCCTCGCTTCTTTCTAGAGTTTGGTCAGGAGTTGGTGCTTGAGTGGCTGAAGCCATCTATCTACTAGCTTCCCTCAAATGTCAGTCCTTGGGGTTGAGTGTGTCCAGCATCCCCTGCACCCTTGGTGCAGCTCGACAAGGCTATTTCAGTGGCGTGTGTCGTTAGCGTGCCAACAGTAGCATGGGAGACCAGAGTTCAAGTCCCATGCTGAACTCCTCCCTGTGCATCTAGTGTAAACTTTTAGAGGGCCTTGCATTTGGGCAGTGGCCCAATAGGTATTTTTGTCACCGGCAGTGTGCAAATAAAGAGGTACTTAGTTATGCCTGTGGTGATTGTGCTTCAACATGGACCATGTGGCAGCCATTGCCCTCAGCATGGCACAGTTGGTGTTGCATTCCCCATAGCATTAAACCAGATGCAGTGTTGAATTTCCTCGAAAGGGAATGTCTCTTGGTTACATATGTAACCTCAGTTTCTTGAGAAAGGGAATGAGACACTGCGTCTTATTCTGCGGCAAGGTTACATATGTTACAGAGAGACATTCTGATCAATTGTTTTCAAAATTTTTTTTATATTCATCATGTTTTAAAAACGTTTAAGTAACAACTTAATAATTTCTCTTCATTTCCTATAACTTAAAGGTGGAGACCATAGGTGATGCGTACATGGTGGTGTCTGGTTTGCCTGTGCACAATGGGAAGCTCCATACACGTGAGATAGCTGGCATGTCACTGGCTTTACTGGAACAGGTTAAAACCTTCAAAATCAGACACAGACCAAATGATCAACTACGTTTACGGATAGGAATCCATACAGGTATGTGAATGCTTTTACATGGTTGCTTTTAGAACTGCTGTTTATTCTCCCATCATTAGTATTTTATTATAATAGGCTAAATGTTATTGTGGATTACCCAATTATGAATAATATTGCCATAGTTATTCAGAGCAAAATGCTTAAAGGTTTATATATTACTCAGAGGTTGCTGAAATGTTGATCTTGCATAGCTTAAGAGCTTCATGTACTGTGTTGCATTTAAGGATCCACTTCAGATTTAAATTTGTGCGTAAAATTTTTCCTAAACTTTCTGGAGACATTCTCCTAAAGTATAGATCAGAGTTTGTTTAGGTAGTAATGAGATTTTTATTTTTATTTCCCATGGCTTGAACAGGCTACTGTTCACTTTAACACTGGTCAAACTCCAACACTCTTACTCTATGGAAGGCTGATGTTTACAGAATTAATATTTTCTGTTTCTGGAAATCTTCTGTCAGTCAAACAATAATCCTCTTCCTGCTGTTACAGTTTTCCTGTACTTTTTCTGAAGGATCTGAATGTATATATTTTGAGTCTCTGTATACACAAGTAGATGTGCATTTGAGACTATTATAAAGAGCCTCAGAAAGATGTGTCAGATCTAATCACAGCCTGATGTTCTTATTCTGTTGATTTTAGGCTGTCAAGAAGCATTAGGGCTAATTATAATAGTTACTGGATTCCTGCAGTAAATTAATCTCTCTCCATGCATGTATGTGTGTCTGTGTGTGTGTTTGTGTTATACAGGGCCTGTCTGTGCTGGTGTAGTGGGTTTAAAGATGCCTCGTTACTGTTTATTTGGAGATACTGTCAACACAGCATCCCGCATGGAGTCTACAGGGGAAGGTGGGTAAAACAAAAGAAATACAGATATTTAATGTTTTGATCTGTGTTCAAGATAACAGTATTTTTACCACATTTTAAAAAAAGCAGTGTAAGATATTCAGAATCAGATAACTGGTGTATAAAAAGGGACCAATAACGAAATTGATTTAATTTTCTCAGATTCTAAAGAAGTCAATACTGTTGAGCAACACAAATACTGCTTCCATAAAGATATAGTTAGATAAAACCTAACTAAATATGCTGCTCATAGAGAAGAATATTTAGTTGCCAGCGACAATAAATAATTTTTCTGTTGATACACCTGCTTGGACTGCATGCCACATTTTGTCCTCTGCAAATGAGTGGCCAAGGAAGATAATTGAAATTCGAACACTTGTAAAGCCAGTGATAGCTGGTTGTTTCCCTGTATGTCAGCTTATTTTTTTAGATACATAACTCACATCTGAATTTGGATGTAACACTGCATTAGACATAATTGTGAAACTGCCTACCTAGACAGCATTTTAAGGCTTCTTTTAAAACTGCTGATTTCCATTCAAAGTCAGATGTGAGATGTCTACAGTACAAAAAAACTAAATGGCAAAGCTGTTCGATTTTCTACAAAAGAATCTTCTTAGCAACCAAATTGCAGTTCGGGCATTTGTTTTGCAGGTGTATGATTATCAACAGACTTTTACTACCCTTAACACAATAAGACAGTAGAGAGCTATGTAATGGGCCTTAAATTACTGTTGGTTTGAGAGGGGCTGAAATTTACAAGGGCCTGGTGACATCAGCCAAAATGAAAAGTTGTGTCAGAGCGAGGTATTACATTTTGATTAAATATTATGAAGACTACATAGATACAGTATAACAAATACAAACATTAGTATTTGAAATAATGTGCAACATTATATACCCAGTATACCCAGTACTTGTATATGCTACATGCATTTCAGCTATTGCTCATGAGACTTACCACAAGTATCAACTTACATCCCATTTTCTGAGCTATGCTTTATGTATTCATTAATAATTCATAATTTGTGACCAGGACACTCAAACTGTATCTATTGTGATTTATGACATGCGTTAATCTGTTTAGAGCTTGAACAAATAACAGCTCTGGACTGTGCTCCTCACCACTTACAGCACACAGCAGTATGTTGATGGAACAGATTGGCCATTACATGGGGTTCATCTGTGATTCTTAAGTGCAGTGAATCATCAATCTTTTATTCTCTTCTGTCGCTCACAGCTGTGCACTTACAGTGATTGGCTGTGACTTTTATAAGAAAAAAATCTGTTTTCTTTGTGTATCATTTTTAAATTTTAAAAAAATTAAAGAATGCTCACTTATTTTCCATACACACTTTTGACTGTTGCGTATTTCAAGACCAAAAAGTTGTTTTTGTGATAAGCAATCATACATTTATGCAAAGACTTTATTTAATGAAAATTTAATGGAAATCTCTTAAATCTCTTTTACAAATGCACATTCCACTTGGCATGTGAACATGTTGCATCAGGTTTGATGTTAATTATGCCAAAATTCAATTGGTTGCTGACCACAATGTGATTAAAAAGAACAGCATGAACCTATTATTAAATTATTTATTTTACATATTATGTTCTACAGAAGAAAGAAAACCATACAGGTTTGAAATGACATGAGAGTGAGTAAATGTTGATAAAGTAATAATTTCGTCCACAGCTCTGAGGATACATGTGTCCTCAGCCACTAAAGAGGTGCTAGATGAATTTGGCTATTTCAACCTACAGCTGCGAGGAGATGTAGAGATGAAGGTATACAGCTGTAATTGTCTATGCTTTGATGAGTGATCAACCATATATGAGTTCTCCATTATATCATTTATAGCGATAAATGTGTATTGTTCTCATTGTCCATGCTTTGAGGAGTTATCAACCACATAAACAATGAATATTATTATATTATTTATGATTTTTTTCTTCTATTTTTTTAATAATTTATAAAATTATGAAATAAAAATGACAGTCCTGTGACATCTAAACTTTTAGCTGCTGCAATATTTTGATGTTGCATTTGTCTATAATGACTCATGCAGTGGCACAAGTTGGGTAGGAGTTTGTTCCATTGTTGTTTTTAAAAGGGATAAATATCTTGTTTTTCCCACAAACTAAAACCAACCAAAACAAGAGTTTTGTATTGCATGCTGGTCAGTAGAGGATGACATCATTTATTTTAGGTAAATTACGTCCTCACTTTGAGAGTTTGATAAGAGCCTCATTACTGACTGATAGCTGCAGTCACTGTTTACCAAAAAAGCAGCATCAGTATTCTTTAAAACGTTCCTTATTTATATTTGTTTAAAACAACATGCATATGAATTAATGATGACAGAATTTAAAGTTTTAGGTAACCTAACCCTTTAAGACCATATTTCCCATTGTTGATTGGTTATTTTGGCTATTGGCTATTGTGCTGAGTGTTCATTGATGGATGTATTGATCTGCATTGTTTCTCTCTTCCAGGGTAAAGGCAAAATGAGAACATATTGGCTTCTAGGAGAGAAGACAAATGTCTATGTTACTTGAGAGCACTGCTGATGACAGGAAGTGACCATGCTAAGAGCCACTGCTTCATATATTTGTTCTGAAATGGTTTCTCACTCTCACACAGAACAGCGCACCTTTTGAGGTCAATTCAGATATATTTCCTACCTGTTTTAACGGCAAAATTGTAATTTTTTTAAATAAAGTTGTGCTTAGAGTTAAGTACATCTTTCAAGTAAATTCTTATTTTTGTGCTTTCTATATTCAGATTTGTATGCCGTGTTTTAGAAATCGGTAACGTGTACTTGATATCTCCTTAAGCTCTCAAAAAGAAAGCACAGAGCATAGAATGTTGTCAGGAATGAGTGGGCAAAGTGAAGTTATATCCTAATGTAATATTTGTATATATGTATGTATATCCAAGACATTGTATGATATTTTGTTCAATAAAATGAATTAATACAAGGTTGTTGTGTTTGTCACTATTGTTAATAATCCTTGGTTCTAGTTTTGACAGCGCTAAAGAGTTTTGAATACTAATGAGGATCTCCTGACATGGTTTTTTATTGAACACACCTTCCTAAAGGGCTTTACAAATTATCAATACAAGATTTTAGGATAACACAAGTTATATTGCAAACTCTTTAAAATTTTACACCTAACAAGGAGCTCTGTTAGCTGTAGTTTTCAAGTTTAATGTAAATGTAAAACAAAAAACACAAAATGGTGAATGAAATAAATTAAGTACATTGTACATACTGTATAAAAAAATACTGTAATACTCTTAATAATATTATAATAGTATAATACTCATCCTTTAAACAATGCTGCTTTTCTTTTGAACAGCCCTGGTCATTACTGCTCTCTCAACAATTTGGTGGTAAATGGGCATGACATCATGGTCTCGTCATTAAACATCCATTAAGCATCTCTGTCTTTAGTGCATGTTAACAGCAATTTTTCACCCCCAACGTTTTTAATTACTACCCACTCGCAGTTAAAATCACCTTCTGATGGCTTCAAATAAGGCACCTGAAAAGCTTGTCTAATTAATTAGAAAGTCTGAAGAAAAAAAATTGTTAATTTTTTTTTAAAATCTTTTATTAAATCTGAATGTGTTTGTAATCAAACCAGTTCAAAAGCTTTCTGTTCAGTTCCTCATAGATGTTTTTTTTAATGAGGGAAACTGTATTAATAATGTCTGTATTAATAATGAAATTACTTCTTTCCATAGTCACCCCATGTTAATTACAAATGAAAGCATGAAAGAGGATGAGCCCACTGATTGACACCACAGCTCTGTGAAAGTACGTTACTCCAAAAGATGCCAGAACGCCAGTTGATTTTCAAACACATGTTAGAGCTTTACACTCTCATGATTCAAAAAAGCAGATGGCTATTGTCTGGATGCAGGTAAAAAATAACAATTTTGCACCATTTAGTCATTCTGCCCAAATCAGCAGGCACAGTTTTATTAGTGGAGAATCAATTAGTCATTTTCTATTAAAAACAATTGATCGATGTGTAAGTTAATTGATAAAGGGCAATATTATTATTATAAACGTGAATAGATCAAAATGACACATTATCTTGCATAAATGTTTTTTCACTGTGAATGAGCACCATTTTCAGATAGGTTCAGCATTGTGTCATCCATGCAATCCAGTTGTTCACTTATTGGTGTGCTAAAAGTGGCATTTCTTCTAAATGCACTATCCTTAGTTTTGACTGCTGTCACACCCTGAAGAGGGAAACAATTGTTTTAACCACTCCAGTATTTTAATTCCAATGAATAACCTTCATAGCAAAGTACTAAATATACCCACCTGTATCTTCTGATAGTTATCACTCCAAAACGTGATGGCCTGTTCTGTTATGTAATTATGCTCCTATAAGATAAGCATACACACACAGGCACACACACAGATTGGGTTTTTAGGGATTTATGGAGACAATCCTTAGACATAATGTCTTTTATGCTGTACAAACTGTATATTCTATCCTCCTACACTAATCCTACCCCTAAACCTAACCTTAACAGAAAACTTTGTGCTATTTTAGATTAAATAAAGATCATTCTATATAATTTATAAGCTTGTTGGCTTGGAATATTTGTACTTTAAAAATATATTTGTCTCACTACATGAAAATTTAACATGACCTAATAAAGGCAAAGATGTGATTAAAAATAGTGAGATAATACTTAGAGGACCTAAATTATCTAAAATAACTATAGTATGTGTTTATAGTATTTACTTACAGTATTTACCACAAATTCTGTCACTTCTAATATCTATATGTCAAACTAAAACACAAACTAAAGCTCAAATACTTTTACTCCCTAAGTATGAAGAGAGAGAGACCTTGGTCAGTGGCAGTTGAACAGATGTAAAGCCCTCTACCCTGTAGTCAGTCTTGGTCACAGAGCTCCACTCAGGGGTCAAAGGTTCTGGGTTTAACTCTGCATGTATCTGATCACTGTAATATAGATAAAAACATCAGGCTTAAAACATTGTCTGGCCTATTTTGTGCTGTTTAAGCAGTTTTATAATAGAGATCATATTCATCTTAATGGCAGTTGCTTAGCTGTATGATAACTTGAATGCTGAACTTTTTTGTGAGCCTATATTATAACTCTCTGCAGTAGATAAGGAAAATCACAAGTCTGTTTCATGCTGAATAATATATACAGCATGTATATATGTACATATAGTTCACAGTGTATAACAAATAAAATGAAAAACTTTGGGTTCCAGTATTTCCTGAAAGTTTTTTATTTTATTTGTTATATATAGTCCTGAACACATGGTTAATGAGTAAGTGCTGCATGATGGATCTCTTAAAATCTAAAGATGGATGCAACACAAGAAACTGCTTTATGTACCACAAGAAACTGCTTTATGCAAATCTAACATTTATTCACAAGATTCTCCAGCGAGAGGGATTTGCCATAGAAAAGCAGCCAACACACACTTGAAATGTTATGGTTATATAAAAATAAATGATGTCAGAAACTAAAATGTAAAACAGCATGTTTTAGCATCAATTAGCATGGTGCCAGCACATTTTAGCATGATACTAGCACTGTTAAGCATCAATTAGCATGATGTTAGAATCTTTTAACACGATGCTAGAATATTTCAGTATGATACTTGCATACTACCAATTAGTCTTCCTATCATGTAAATCGTTGTAAAATTCCTTTAATGAAAAGTCATTAAACATTCACTACAAATTGCACAAACAACTGAGAAATAAATAAATAAATAAAACTGTTAAGCCCCGAGTGCAGGCGTGAACGCGATCACTTGACTGCTGCTGAATTTGCAAGTACGGTCGATCTGGTCCAAAATCCTTGGCCCTTTTCTTTTCTTCATCCGAACGCCTTGCGAACGGGTATCTTTGTAAAGATAAAAACAAATTTTCTTTCATTTCGAGATTGCACTTGCTTCCACATTCATCAGTACCTGTCAGTCAACTGATGTGCAGCTGCTGAGCTCGTTCGGAGGGCCGTTAAAAACCGGTCCAAACACATGAGGCCAAACATATAAAAACAAGATTGATTCGCTCTAACAACAAAAGGGGAGGGTTCGGGGGGAGTAGGGCAGAGGAGGGCAGAGTGCTGCGCCCCAAGGACAGTTTAAAATAAGTCAATTAGAGCTTAGCCTCAAATCACATGCTTTTCAAAAGTACCTACATAGACACTCATTAGTCCGGCGCCCCGCAAACACATATGAAAGAAATATAGTTTAGATTTTTTTTACTTTCAATAAATGATAATATGACTAACTGTAAAATACTATGATTAAATGATTTTATTTCCTTAATATTTGCGATATATATTTAACTTATTGTTTACATATTAAAGCAGGCTTACTTCAGGGGGGGCGGCGCCCCCTATTGACCGGCCGACACTGGGTGACAGGCAACATATATAAGGCCTAACTTGGACTCAGAGGGATAACGGAGAGATTCAAAGATGCCTGTCTATGACCGGGATGTCACCAAACCTTCAAATACAGGGGCCCAAGTCTTAGAGATTTAATAAATGAGAATGTTTATTTACTAAACGTCCATGTGTGGAAAATCACAGTTGTTAAGGAGGATAGCCTTGAAGGACAGGGATGAGATGTGAAGGTGGAGGAAAACCTCCCTTCTTTGTCACACACTCTGCAGCAACTCTGTCTATGTCTGACCTTTCTTGTACAAGAAATAAAATTGAGAAAGACACTTGAGTGAGTTTCATCTCTTATGCAATGAGAGTCTTTTATTTTTGCTTGAATGTGCCTTTTGGACCAGAGAGCAGACAATGACTGATCATCCTGGACTAAAGAGTCACAGCCCTACCCTGAACAGATTGAGGGACGAGGGCCCAAGGGGGACACCACTGAAATCAGCAAACAAACCCAGGTGGCATCAGATGTCTCTGATAAGAGACAAATCAAAATTGTATAGAGATTTAAAATTTTGAGATTGGGGAAAAGGGGGATAAACCATAATGATTGGTCTGGCTCTGTGGTAATGCAGCGTGATTAAGAAGTCTCTGAGGGAAGAAATTGAAATCACGTGGGCGAATACAGCATGGTTAAGAGGTTTCCAGAAGAGAAATTGAAACTGTGTGGGTGGTTAATAATGAGTATAATGAGTGGTGTGGCTGATTTTAGAAAAATCTAGCAGATAATTTAGGCGCGCCGAAAAGAAATCCACAGAAAAGGCAGCCAATAAGGGGAAATCCCAGAGCAAGCTTGCCAAGTATCATACACTGGTTTTCTGTCAGATAAGAAAATTATATGGCCAAAAATGCATGCAAGAAATAGGGAAGTTAGTCAAATATCATGATTTTCCAAAAGACGGAACATTAGCTGCGTTTACATGGACACTAATAATCCGATTGTAATTGGACTAGAAGCACAATCAGATTTAAAAAGTCACATGTAAACACGTCAATCGGAATGAATTGGCCAAAACCGCTTAAAATTTAATTCGGGTCGTAAGGGGTGGTTTAAACCTTTTGTAATCCGATGGAGAGGACATGTAAACACTTCATCGGTTTGAAAATTAAACCAGATAGTTCTGCGCATGCGCAGGGACGTACAAATCACGTAATGACGTATGACGCACGGCGTGTCATTCTAAAATTCTCCTTCCACTCCTCGTCTGTGAAGTGGTGTAATGGTGCGTTCACACCAGACACGAATGAAGCGTTAAGCGCGAATGATTTACATGTTAGTCAATGCAAAGACGGCAATTGACATTCTGCGGCACGAATGAAGCGTATAAACTCAAAATGTTCAAGCGTCCAACTACGCGCGAATAGCGCGATTTATTTGCGTCTGGTGTGAATGCAGCATAAGACGTCGTTGTCCCACCAGTCCTTGCTTCGGACTCTCATCCAAAGACACCTTGTTCTGGGCTTGGGAAGGGACATTTTAATTGCTTTATAAATACACGCAGTACTGCACAAAACATCACACGCTCGTCGGCTTCTAATTAGCAGCTGATATAGGCAAATGTTAAGTCTGCTTTTTACAACAAAAACAAAAAAAGAAGCAGTGGCAAGAGAGTGGCTGCATGTTGGAATAGCGGAAAATGTGTATTCGTGCACTATGCGCATGTCAGAAGATCAAATCCGATTCTGTCATGTAAACACGCACATCAACCCGATTACTTTATTCAGCGTTCTTGTAAACACTACGATCGGATTAATCAATCTGATTGATTTCATTCCGATTGAAACAAAAAATGTCCATGTAAACGTAGCTACTGAGTGTCACAAGACTGAATGTTATAAAATAATCAGTTGAGGAGGGAAGTAAAAAGCAGAGAGGGTGTTGTGTGAAACATGTTAGAAATGTGAGCAAACTGTGAATGGTTGGCTGTAAGAGGCAGACAGGATAAAAAGAAAGGCGATGCAGAAAGAATTAGCATGTAGGAAGGACAAAGGAAAAGAAAGCAAAAAAAGCAATCATGAACCTACTAACATGTCTGATGTCTTCGTTTCTCCACATGCACCATTGCCATATCATTACTATCACGTGGCTGAGCTGCGAGCCCTGAAAGTGGACCCTGACTTCGACATTAATTTTGTTATATCAACTGACCACTAGGGGCCACTGCCCTAAACTCTGCAGGTACTTTCAGAAACCATACCAAGTTTTGTAATTATATTAAATCATGTTTGTAAGGTTCTAGTTTGTAAGATAATCACTTTTTGTCAGGGGTGGTGTCTAAGGTTTGAGCGGATTACATCATTCCTTTCCCAATGTTTCCCAAAACACAAGAAATGTGGGAGTATGATAAAATGTCATTTGAGTTTTACACACGCTGAGGTCAACTTGAACCCTTGTTTATTTAGTTACCTTATTTTTTTGATGTGGTCCTTTTCCAAAAGCTCAGTACGCCTCCCTAAAATTAAAACCACAATTACAATGTCAATATAGCTGCAAGCAGAAATTATTGGGGTTTAATCGCTTTAAGACCTTAAAGTTCATCAAGCCTGCACATAAATCAGCAATAAAAAATTACTATTTTCAGCATATAGGTAATTTACCATAGAAGGGCAACATTTTTTCAAATTTATAAATGATATAGCACCACCTATTGCCTGATCACCACAAATTTTGCATGCTTCTTTGGTATCACAGGATGAGCTCACTTAGTTTCATGATCGTATGATGTTTTGTTTAGGAAATATAGACTTATTGGTACATTTAGCCATGCTCCATTTCTTAAACAGCCCTGTTAGCTTTAAATGCGAAAGTTCAATATTACCCCCTATTGCTTTTGTATTTTTTTAAATTATTATTAGGAGCCAAGCCCTGAAGGGGCACAGCCATCATTGCTTTTGTGTTTTTTTCTTTATTAGTATTGTGTTTTTATTTTATTAGGGGTCACATCTATTGTATTTGCTAGTTTTCTCATTATTAGGGGTCAAGACCGCTATTGTGACCACTATTGTATCCATTAATTTTCTTTTTCTTCTTATTATTAGAAAATATATTTTTTTGCTTAAAACTTTTAAATGCATTGGTCTATACTGTAATTATAACAGTGGCCTCTTTACATTCCTTGAGGCATGTAGTCAAACAATATCTGATGTTCCATGTTCAGCCTGTTTCGGCTTCTGCCATTTTAAATTTTGTCATAAAATGCAGTATTTAACAAATGCAACTGGGAATCTTTAATGGTTTATCACTACCATATTCTGTGGTGATCTTTAGTTTGGAGCCAGTATGACCCAGATCGGCCAATAGAGGGTGCTACAATGATCAAGAATGCGTTAGTGCTCATAACTTCTACATCGTGTGTCGAATCAACAAGTGCCTAATAGGTTCAAAATGAACAAAACGTATATCCTCGGCATGGATTCTCTGCCCGTGACATCTAGGCAAGTGTGCATTTCCCACATTGGCAGGGAGGAGCAGCATGAGGTTCTTTTGGTGGCCCTTTTGGCCCAACCAGGCATTGTTCTCAGAGCTCATGATTCTGAAAGCGGCTCCTCCCTGGCGCATTCCCCTGAGCCAGGAACTTCAAACTCAGGGGCAGGGCACATTCCTGCATTCCAGACCAGACCTCTGTAACTTCCACATCTGGCCACTGGATGTGACACGTAGGACTTAGCGGGTCTTTCACCAGCGCTGATTGACACTATCACTCAGGCTAGAGCCCCCTCTACTAGGCAGCTGTACACTTTGAAGTGACATCTTTGAAGTGAGATCGCAGACTGGTGCTCCTCTTATCAGGAGGACCCCCAGAAGTACCAGATCAGCATTGTGCTGTCTTTACTCCAGGAATGCCTGGAAAGACTCCTGTCTCCCTCTACTCTTAAGGTCTACGTGGCAGCCCCTAGAGAAAACTGATCTCAGCGTCCTCACGCTGAAGACAGCTCTTCTATATCTCTTTTCCACCAGGGCCATAGTAACATTTTGCTACAAATTTCGGTGCTGAAACCTGTGGAAATGTGTGCGGGTGCCGGTGCCAGACCAGAACCAGTTCAACTCCAGCCCCGCCACCCGCACACATTTCCACAGGTTTCAGCACTGAAATTTGTAGCAAAATGTTACTATGGTTACATTAACGTAGCACTCTACAAACTTTCGTTACTTATGAGCACAGTTCACGAGGCAACATTCTAACAGGGTAAACCTTGGTTTATGGTTCTGCGTTTACATATTTGTGCGGTTCCGACTTTGGCACCAGCACCTGTAAATGTTCGGTCGAAACACGCAGAACCAGTTCTAGATTGGGCACCAGCACGGCACCGCAGCGGTGGAAATGAGCTACTAGTGGCGCTCACTTCCATTAAGAGGGTCAGGGACCTGCAGGCCTTCTCAATGGCTAGTGACTGCTTGGAGTTTGGGCAGGGCTTCTCTCATATGGTTCTGAGACCCTGGCCTGGTTAAGTGAGCAAGGTTTTAACTACTCCCTTCTGGGACCAGGTGGTGAACCTGCAAGCGCTCCCTGCTGGGGAGGATGTCCCAGCACTGTCTGTGTTGTTTCCAGTACATGCTTTACGGTTTTACCTGGAACGTACAGAGAGCCTTCAGACGCAGAGAAACTCTGACCGGTCTGCCTCAAAGGTCAGCAGAAGAGGAATGTTGTTTTACCCATTGGATTGTGGATGTAATTTCTATGACTTACCAATCACAGGGACTGCGGGGTCCACTGGAAATCAGAATGCACTCCACAAGGGGAGTTGCGTCCTTCTGAGCTCTGGCAAGGGGTGCCTCACCAGCAGATATATGTAGAGCTGCAGGCTGGGTTACACCCAGCACCTTTACAAGGTTTTACAGACCTGGTCACACAAGTTTGAGGCAATGCTGTGCGCTATTCCCCTCCTATCTGTTATTATATAAGACATTGAGGGTCCTTTTCTTAGCTCCTCCGATAGACAACTCGTCAGAGGAGTTGTTTACTAGGCATGATACTTATGTGCATGGCCGTCGCCGTAAGTAAGCCCGTGTATCAGTGCTCTGTGCTCCATACATGTGTATTCCCCATTCTTGGGTAACCTCATGTGATGTACAGATCACAGTACAGTTCCCATATCTGTAAACCCTGTTTCTACCCCTCTGTAGTCTACCTCTACCTCACTGCTGTGGCTAGGCACCCTCTCAGTGGATAGGGTCCTCCCCAGTAGTTTTTTTTTTACAAAAATCAGAGGCTCCATAAACAAACCCCTAGTGTCGTCATCGACAAAACAATTGAAGTGGCTATGCAGCTATAACTCGGGAAAGGAATGAGATATGGTCACCAAACTTGGTATATATATGTAATAATCTCATCTGTGGTTACGTAAAAAATTGTGCCAATTGGCCGCTTAGTGGCGCTAAAATGTGAAAAAAAAACACAAAAACAACTATGACTAATCCAAATTTAACTCAATCGTCTAGAAAATTGGCATGCAGTGTCTCTGTCCGAAGTGTCATGATTATTTATAAGGACATTCGATTATCTTGAAAAATGTGGCCACCATCACTGAATGAAATTTGAGTCTATATTACACAATGTTAACATAGGGTGATCGGAACAAAACTTGGTGGGCATGTTTGACTCATGACCCCAATGGTCTGTAAAAATTTTAAAAGAAATCAGCCACAGAGGCGCTGTTTGTTTTTTGGGTGGATTAAAGATTGCATTACATGTGACAGTATACAAACAAATGAAATATGAATATCATATGTTAGAACTCCTCGTCAAAGCAGTATTCAAATATTTATACTTTTGCAAACTAGTCTTAGGTTTTTCACTCAACCTCAATAAAACCAGTGCAGTACAATTCTCTGGACTCTCTTGGTTAATAATAACTTTCTCATTTGGAAAGCTATATCAGGGCCATCACAGAAATAGAAATAGAGCGTGGTCAAGTGCATTAATAAGTCTGTATTTTCTAAATGAAACAACAGTCGATCATGAAACTAAGGTAGCTTGTGCAACTTGTGATACTAAAGAAGCATGCAAAACTATGATATGATGGGGCAATAGGTGCCACTATGACAATTACAAACATTTAAAATGAGACACTTTTAATGAAACATCTAAAATTATTTGCAAGCGTTTTTAAATACCTGCTACTTAATTCCTACTATCTTTATATCCATGCAAAAGTCTTAGGATGCTTGAACCCCAATAATCACTGCATGCAGCTATTTATTATTATTATTATGCTACATATTATTATTACATTATTATTATTCCATCGTAAAACTGATTGTGCGGACCAAACTGTACAACCCAGAGACTTGAAACTTGGTCAGATAGTAGTACTCCAGGAGAAAAGTCGGGCACAAGGACTTAGTGTTCATAACATCCTTCGCTTAAGACAAACAAAACATATATCTGTTTTCATTTCCACCATGTGACGGTTGACAATCAGACAAAATATTGATATCATGTGTTTGAACTCCTAATTCTGACCAACTTTGCTTCTTAAACCACTACTGTGTATCAAATTGATCATTAAATATTTAAGGTTATCTGATAAACTTACTTTTGCTCTTTAGGCAATAATGATCAAAAAAGGTTGAATTTTCGCTTCTGGAAAGGTATAACAGGGCTGTATCAGAAATGGGCTGTACCAATTGTGATACTAAAGCATGCAAAATTTTGTGACGAACGGACATTAAAAATAGGACCTTTCTAACGAAATGTCTAATACAAAAAGTTATGTAGTGTTTTTAAACACTTAATTAATTCCAAATCTTTAGACCCGCGCAAAGGTTTTAAGGTGTTTGAACCCTTATAAACCCTGAAATCCCACACCATACTCAAAAAACGTCTTAAAACCCACCTCTTTCGGGAGCACCTTACACCACCCTAACACTCATCTCACAAAAAAAAACCTAACTTTTTTTCTCCTATTCTCAACAGGAATTCACTCAAGTACTGGAGTATTGTATACTAGGAAAAATTGTCTCTTTGTATGGCTATGCGTGCTGTCATCTTGTGAATTATCGCTTCTTTGTTTTCCTCACTTTGTAAGTCGCTTTGGACAAAAGCGTCTGCTAAATGCCTAAATGTAAATGTAATAATCCTTGCTTGCAGCTATATTTCTTCTGCTTCTTCTTATTTCCGAATGCGTGTTTATGGTAGCCCCTTTGAATGGAAAATAGAAATTATAAAAAAATTATTTTAGAAATTATGAAATTATGGCCATTCATTAATTAATCAATAAGTTTATTGGAACGTTGTTCTGGGGGTTTATGCCCAATTTGGCAAAAACGCCACCTACGATCCCAATATTTTAAAAATGTCTATTTTCGCTTGTAACATGCCACAATCGTGATCTAGGTCTACAATCATGCCACCTATTTTTTCTGTGTCATTGTATTCCCTGGTTTATGTCAGTTCTGTTATGACTGTAATTCTGTTATTCTGTAATTTTGATTTGTCAGTTTCTACCATTTTGCTCATCTGTTATTTTAATGCATAAAAACATCAATTCATGTCTAGTTTTTTACATGGAAATGACTAAATAGATTTTTAAGATTATAGTTCATTATGTTAGATTATTCTTAGCATGCTCTTTAGCTATCAGGTTCACCCTAAGCTACGTTAGCAACTAAGTTAGCTTACCACCTTCATGCTAAGAAATGCTTTTCTGTTCTCATTCTTACCTTAAAAAGCTCTCCTTGGTGCATGTGTGTCAACTGTGGGGTGCAACTTGCTAAGCCATGAACTCAGAACATTTCAGGCTGTGGGTTTGAAATTGGTGTGGCGCATAAAATTGTGTAATGTGTTTTTGCAATGTGTCTTTGCATATTTAATAAGACTTAAATATGTAGGTAAACTGATGTACTAAACTTTCAGAAATAATTTTTTTTGTTCGTAGGACTAGTTCACAAAATTAGGTTTTTCAAATAGCCTCAAAAATTTAAACAGCAGTTTGATTGACAGCAGTGGTTCTAGAGGCAAAAGTTTCAAACGTTTCATTGTGTATTTCTTTGCTATAAACGCTCATACAGAGAGTGTGTGACACTGGTGAACATGATATAAAATAAAAATGATCATTTCAAATCATATTGCTGCCATAAGACATACTTTTTATATACATTTCACTAGTCTTTGAAATTGTGCTTGACCATTTCAGTTAGTTTAAAAAGCCTAAGCCTTAAGTGCAGATAAAATGACAAAAGAATATGCTGTCATTATAAAACATTTATTAAATTTAATAAAAAAAACTTAAAGTAAATCCCTATAGCGGACAAAATATATAACTACTACACATAGGAGATAAAATGGTTGATCATTTAAAGTTAATTATTTATTCTGCTTTTATCAGACATTGATGAAACTTAGCATGTTACCTCAGAATGGCCTGTTTCCCACATATTAAAAGTATCTGTGAACTTTATTTTCTATATACACAAAATACAGGCATATTTTTCACAATACAGTTAATGAGGGTTTTGGCACATCAGCACTAGTTAATGCATGATATTGTGATTTAAATTGATATGTAATATTTAACAAGCCTGTACGCACAAAAAAAAATGAAAATGACATATTTCAGTAATTCTGTTAATCTGTGATTTTAAAATGTATAACTGCAGTTGCGCAATCTGTTGCCCGATCCACACAATTTTGCATGCTTCTTTACAATCACATGATGCATGAGCTCACTTTGTTTTATGGCACTGAGATGTTTCATATAAGAAATATAGGCATATGGGTACACTTTGATATACCTATTTTCTAAATGATCATGTTATAACATTCCAAAATCAAAAGTTTGACATTTTAACTATAACTGTCTCATTATCTATTATTATAGCACAGACTGTTGAGGTCATGAGTCAAACAGGCTGCCGGGTTTCATTCCGATTAGCCTTTGTTAACCTTGTCTAATTGGTGCTCAAAATTCATTGGCTGATGAAGGCCATGTTTTTCAAGATACACCAATGTCCTTATAGAATATGATGGTGCCTATGATGGACACTGCATACCAATTTTCATGTCGATTGGACAAACATTTGCATAGTTACAGCCATTAAAAAAAAAAAATTACACCACCAAGTTGCTAGACACCAATTTTTTAGATTGACCACAGATGGGTCTTCTACATATGTGGACCAAATTTTGTGATAACATCTCATTCTGTTTCCACTTTAGAGCAACTTTAGTAAAAGTATCTCTGCCCTTTGAACATTTTGTAACATTTTTTTTTAAATATTAAATTTGACACTCCAAAGAATCTTTCTGTACTGGTTTGGTTCTGATCAGGTGAAAAACCTAAAACTAGCACCTCCCAGTGGTCGATTTCTATCAAAATTTGCACCTACATATGTGTACCAAGTTTGGTGACCATATCTTATTCCCTTCCCAAGTTATAGCCACATAAAAAAGTAGCCCCGCCTATTTTGAAAACGTTGGCGTCCCTTCATGAACTTGAATACAAATTTCTATTTTTTTGATAATTATTGACATTCAGACTCCAGAAAGTCTTACATTACTGGTTTGGTTCCAATGTAACAAAAAACCTAGGACTTTGGAACATTTTCATGGCAGAATTGAAAACAAAAATATATGATGATGTGTTTATTTTGAGGAAAGGGTTGCAACAGTGTAAGGCACTTGTTCATACAAAAACTGGTGAGGAACTTATGAGCACTAACATGTTTGGATGTTGCTGTAGCGCCCCCTATTGGTCAATTGGGGGCATATTTTGTTAACCTCTTCCTAAAATGTCCGCCAATTCTGGAACAACCCTGTTACAGGTTTAAAAAATATTAACCCAGAGAATCCAGACAATTGTACTGGACTGGTTTTATTGAGGTTAAGTGAAAAACCTAAGAGTAGTTCGCAAAAGTAGGTTTTTCAAAAATAACCTCAAAATTTAAAGATCAGTTTGATTGACAGCCTGATTTTCATTTTATACACTCACCGTCAAAATAGTTCACACAGTAAAATAATCGATTTAAACAATCAACGTGAATTCCATAACTTTTTGGTTAAATTAGACAAACGCTATGGGAGATGTAAAAAGAAGGTTATATAGAAGGTCATAAGGTGTCATAAATTTTGTTTCTAGAACTCATGGTATGGTCATAAACATGAGTGACGCTTTAAACTAACTATTTAAGGTCAAGATCTAAGATTTTAGGACAAAGCATACAAAAGTTATAAGCAAAAATAAAAGCCATTATAAAATAAAGCCATTTTTCTATCTTGGCACCAGTAGGTGGTTGGTGTAACTAAACTGTCCATGCACCCCCAGGTCAAGCCTGTGATGACATATACCAAGGTTTAAGGCAGAGACACCAAATTTAGTCCAGTAACATTTCATATTGTCCTCTATGTGTATGTGAATTTTTACAACATTTTACCATGTGGTTTTATGGGCTGCCACGGGCTTTAGGAACAGAAAAAAGAAAACAGAAACAGTAATCCTAACAATTACAACAGGGTTTCAGTGCTTCGTCCTTGAAGCCCTCAAAATCGTAACAATTACAATAGGATTTCTGCACTTCACACTTGAACTCCTAACAAGGTATACAGCAGGATACCACAAAGGGCTTTTATTTGGAAGTCCGCTTCAAAAAGGCACTGTGGACTACTCTGTAATCTCTAGAATAAAAACTTTTTTTAAAAAAAGTTTATATTGCAGACATGACAAAACTATACAGCCATGACTAACATTGCTGTGGAAGTCTCAACGTGCAATACACGGCTCAACAATAAGGATGGTCTGATTCCCAGGGGTCAGTCTGAGACAGTTTCAGGCCAGAAGGAAGTGTCTCTTGCCCTTTTAGTAATGGTTTTAAATTTCTTTATCATGTACATGTGTTTTAGGCCTTACAAACTTAAATTTAATTTTAGAAAATTACAATATGTTACATACCAAATGAAAGTAGCTATGTCTAGCTGTATTTAAATAATATTTAAATATTTAAATCTGAATATTACTTTAATATAGAACCTTATTTGTTTTTCTGTACAGAATAAAAAACAACTAAAATGTACAGCTGAAAGGATTCCTTATTGTCTACGTCGTTATGTTGCGCCCTGTACCCCTACCTTTTTGTCGCACCCCAAAGTTTTTTGGAGTATTAAGAGCAGTGTTGAACGTGGTAACCTCGTGCACTTTAGCAGCCACATCCAATGTGAGGATCCCCGTGTGTCCATTCTTATTAATACACGATCTGTCCAGTAATGCAGTAGCTTTCTGAAGTGCATAGGACAAAGCATAACATCTCAGTGATCAGGTGGAGTGTGGTGAGATATAAACACCTTAATACTTTATTCTGCAAAGGAATATGCTCATGACAAGTTATGGTCTGTACCTGCAATCTTCTTGACCTACAGTGCATTTAAAAATGTTTTCTTACCTCCTCAGTCCAGTTGCCCTGTAAACATCTTCCAACCAGCCTGTTCTTCTCATTAACCTCTTGGTTTAGCGCACTCATGTTTGTGTTTGCTTTATGACGGAGTTTTATAAACAACTTCTTACGTTGATTGAAGTTTTTCAGTAAATAATTTTGTAAAAATATTATCGTTTCACCCCTTCTTGTTTACCGTGTTTGCAGGTTTTAACTTCAGTTCCACCGATCTTTTATCTCACTGCTGTTGCCATGGGAACGTAAACAAAAGAGTCAATGAAGCCAAGAACAGTGCTCCGTCTCTAGCCTGTTTTCCTTTGGACTAACCTGTATTCTCTCACGAGAATGCATAAAGGGAGCATTCCACCGGTTTTGGAAATCTTTTTTGTGTTACTTATAATGCCTGTTACAGTACCTAATACTTAATACCTAATATCTAATATTTATTATTGTTGAAAACTGATCATCAATCCAACACTTAAAATTGTAATAATCTAAATAAAGAGTAATTAAAGATTTTTGAGAATATGTATTGTATGCATATTATATTATATTTGTTTTTTTGCTTATTAGTTCTGGTGACATTTCCACCACAACCAACAACTTTGCCATCAATAAAGTTTTATCAGAAGTAAATGTACTTACTAACAAAGAAAACAAATGTGGCAGTAAAAAGTATGCTGGAGATAAAATATGATATGTAATAAAGAAAACAAAAAATATAGCTGCAAGCACCAGTACAATGCAAGCCCAAGCAATTATTAAAAATAATTGAGGACTATTTCAAAGTTTGTTTTAAGTAGGTCTTTTGTAAGCAGGCAGAAGATATAAGACACTTGCTGTTTCCATTTTTTACTATTACTTTATTGCATCGCCAGGACAACATCTCACAAATGAAATTTATATCAGCCATGTCAATATTCTGACCAAATCTGAAGTTACATTTTTATTTATTTATTTTTTATTTAAATCTGAATTTATTTAAATTGCATTACATTTATTCATTTGGCAGACTTACAGTGAATTCAAGGTATACATTTATCAGTTCTTGTATTACCTAGGATCAAACCAACACCGTTTGTGCTGTTAACGCAATGCTCTACCAGTTGAGCTATAATGGATTGCCCTGACGTGGGACATTTTTTGTATTTCGGACTTTGTAGTATATTACAATGTTAAGCCAACATGGTAAATCCACACCCAGTATTATTATATACTTTGATCACATGGCAGTACAGCTTTTATAATTTCACTGTTTATAATTTCACTGGCATTCTGAGCTGAAGCTTAAGTGTCCCACATTAGGCAGTGTCCCACATTAGGACAATTCACCTTATAGGAACACGTTAGTTACTTGGCTAAATGTAAATTGACTATTTAAAAAAAAGACAAATTTCCAGTTGGTGGCACTGTGACCATGGCGCACAGTAGTCACTTCACATTTACATTTATTTATTTAGCAGACACTTTTACCCAAAGCAATTACAGTGAATCAGTACTTGTGTTCCCTGGGATCAAACCCACAACCTTTGCACTGCTAATGCAATGCTCTACCAGTTGAGCTACAGGAAAACTGGAACACAAAAATTTGCCAAGCTTGATGTAATTTGGTCAATGCATGCTGTAGATATTAGAGACTTTGCCATGGCAACACCGTTTGAGATATCAGAAATCCTTTCACAATTTTACACCTTCAATGTCTTGACATGACGCTTAACAAATTTGTTGACAATCACATGAAATTCCTAGGATTATTTAAAAGTTCACGGCATGTTCTTTTCAGAATATCCAAAATGGCGGACTTCATGTATATGTATGCACCTGTATGAAACTTTGTACATGTATGAGTCATGTCAACCCGAACAACTTTCGCAACCATTAGCTCCACCCAACAGGAAATCAGCTGTATTTGAGGCTCTTAACGTCTGTTAAGAGTACTTGAAATGACTTTGGTACACAATCAGTCAATAGGCGTGGGTGTCCCAAGTGTGTGCTGAAATTTGAAATGTTCTTGGACCTTATGTCCTAGTATGGATTATTAAAAACTGGATCTAAAGAGCTATATGCTAACCAATCAAGATTTAATTTTGTCTTAGCTATGGCATAGATTAGTCAACTCTGTTAGCTTAAATACTACTGAATTAAATGTAACAGCAGGTTGGCCCAGGAACCCCTTGTGAGTGGTAAAGCTGACTTCTGCTGGCAAAACTACAACAAATTGACATTTCTCATTTCTGCGTCCTTGTCTTTATTCATCATAACTGATCTATGGTTGATAAGTGATACCCTCCTTTACTGTTGCATTTGACCTTCACCAGTCTAAGAGAGGAGAGGAAACACAGATTAAACGGGTCACAAACCAGACAAATAGTTGAGAGTGCTGGAGGAAAGTAATTGGAGGGAGAAAAATGTGGCACTAATCAAAGCAGTAAGGTTAAAGTGGTTACCCAAAAACACAGACAGAAGGGGAAACTGAACAAATGCTGCCAAAAAGAACAAAGGATTCCTGGTAATGACAATGTTTCAGAAAGCCATAGACAACGCCTGTAGATTGCCATATTGTTATTTTACACATTAGTCCACAGAAGATTGGATTTCTGTCTGTCAATGTTGATAAAAGCTTTAGTCAATACAATGTTGTCATTTAAAGCTGCAGTGTGTATTTACTATGAAGTGGTAAATATCGTTCCTTTGTTAAAAATGCCTGCATAGGTTTCCCCAATAGGACTAACATGACAGAAATACACACTTCCCAAAAAAAGTCATGCTGGTTCACCATCTCAGTTTTTTTGATAAGCTGCAAGACTAGCACTAACCAGCATTAATCAACCTAGACCAGCCTGAGGACCTTCATGGTCTTTTCAGGAGGTTTCATGATTCAGTGATTTCTGCAGACAGTTAGTTCCACCCCAAGTCATATCAGTTGTTAGGCCAAAGGTTGAGATGACAGACTGCACAACCAAATGGAGTAATGTTTTCATAGTGCCATAGAGCCACAGTGTTTACATATTTAAGAAGTCACCTTTAAAATGCCTAATAGTTGTCTCTGCTTATTGCCAAAGATAGAAAAAAGTATTTTAACATTATTTAAAAATAATAGGTTTAACCTTTAATTAATGTAAATATTATTTAAATATAATAAAATAATATCTTATATTTTATGGCACTACTTTTTGAAAAACACTGATCATAACACTCATCGATAAAATTATCACATAACACAAATGAAGGACAAAATATTAGACAGATGAGAACAGACAAGACAGTGTAGAGTAATCTTTTCAACATTTATTTGCAAGACATACAGTTCAAATAAATGCAAATAAAACATTTGTATTTTATCCAAGCAACACTGGACCAAGGAAGGTAAAACTTGTTGATGTCAGCAGCTCTCTTTCTTTTCCTCAGCATGCCAAGATAAATTATACCTCCCAGCATGGCCGATACACTCGTCCCACCATGCACCTCATGGTGTCCCTTCTGATGTTGGTGATGCTTGGACTCAGGTCTGAACCAACATCCCTGCGCTCTGTGCTAAGCATATTCTCAACGAGGTTGTGATGAGGGGCTCCTTTGTCCAGAGACTTCAGCATCCTCAGCAGATTGGAGCCAGTCACCAGAATGATCTTGGAGCTGTCTGGTCCAGACTTCAGGTTGTTCTCCTCCAAGCTCTTGCTCAAACCTTGCTGGTCTAATTCCATATCATCAGCTTTGGTCATTGGAATCGCCACAGATTTGAAGTAGCATTCAGACAAGAGTGCAACAGTCATCAGGATGGTTGCAAAGGACATCTTCATTCTTGACACAAAGGTTTTGCTATTGAGGGTCAGCTGCTGTCACTTGTCTTGCAAGCTGGTTTGAAAATACTGGCTCCTTAGTTCTCTTATATAGGCATACCTGTCATGGCCTGGAATGTGCCACGTTATCTTGGATCCATCATTGTGATAGCTTGTTAGGGGTATATGGCAAATAACAAATATACCACAAAAAAATCATTTAGACACTGATGAGACCACTAACAGAGCTCAAGTGTTTTGTTTGGTTGAAAGTTGATTAAGATTTCCTGCCACATGTCTCGTGTTCAACACAAAGACCACAGGGTTCCCCTAAGTGGGCATCTTAAGAGGGTATGTAATTCTAGAATCTGCACACTTTGAAACAATATGAGAGGATTATAAACCTGTTGAAAAAGTAAATAATAACTGTTTGACAATGGCCCATAATGACTGCCATCTCTCTTGTTAAAAAAGCAAGGTAAAGTCGTCAAGAGGCTCCATCCCCAGTGGCCCAAAATGAAGATTAACCCTTCAGCAAAAGCTTGTGTTATTCAGTTTGAAAAAACATTGTCCATTCATGACAGTGTGGTAGGTGCTTCAATTTCTATGAGGCAGCATGTAGGGCCAAGGTGAATGGAGCTACCACTGATAAATGCAACTTGATAAAGAGAACATCAATACATTCATCATGTTCTTAATAAACTCATTAACTGAAAAAGTTTTATTGTCAAGTTTTTTAAAACCTTACACAATGGCGATGATACTGTGGAAGTCTGGATACGCTAAGCTTTTTGTTTTCAATACACATTGCATGATTTCTTGACTGTTGACTTAAAAAAAATAATGATTGGTATTTTAAAATATTTATACCAATATTTCTCAAATTTAAAGGTTTTAGGATGTTTAAATAAAATTGTCTATAAGCATGGATAGATTATGGACCAGGCATGTGAATAGCAGGGTCTTCAAAGCTTTGCATCCCTCTCAAACATCCAGAGAAGATCAACTGGAGCCACAACTAACTACATCAGGACACTTTCCCTTAATGGGCAAGATAAATATTATACTTGGTCTTAGAAATTGAAGCATTAACTATTATTAGCCTTTCGCTGAGGTGTGTTGGAATGAAGAAACTGATAGTTTGTTCAGGCTGTTGATCTGCTGAATTGTCAATAAAATTATACTTTAATCTTTAATCTACTTTAACGTCTTTCAATGCTAAACTGAATGTATGTTGTATGTTTGTGCATGTTAGATTAGTATGTGTTTAGTATAGTTATTAATGTCTTTTGTATCTCAAGAGTTTGTTTTCTTGTTTGTATCACACGTTTTGGATTGTTCATGCTGGTAATTCTGCTAATCTTTGCTACATGCTCTAAAAGAAATGTTAAATCATTGAACTACATTGATTAAGATTTCCCTAAATAATTTATTGATCTTAATCAATTATTAATGTTTCCCAATTGGATTAATATTTGTTTTACTTTACACAGGGAATGGTGGAGAATAGATCTATTAAAGAGGACATATTATACCTTTTTAAACAAGTTGGAATAGGTCTATGGGCTATACAAAACATGTTTACGAAGTTCTTTGCACAAAATCACTCTCACATAAAGATATTTCACCAGCTCTGGTCTTGCCATTTTCAGTCCCCTTCAGAATGAGCCATTTAAGGGCTCTGTCACATTTATTCAAATTAGCTGTTGCTGGCCACGCCCCACCCATCCCATGTTTACACTGCGCTATTCAACCCTACATGTTCGACCCCACGTTGGACCCAGACCAAGAAGAAACCACTTGCACAAACACCACAAATGCAGCAAGCGATTTCTGAATGGTCAGTCAACTTTTTAAATCAACTTATTTTTTGTTACCATCCCCATCTCTCCTTAGCTCCACTCAAGTCAGGCTATATTACCATAGCACTCACTTATTTACAAATATGCCAGTGTCTGTGCTAGCATAGCACTCACATCATACATAATAGGTCACACGACGTCTGCAGCAGCTAGAGAGCCCTCAATGTGTGATCGATCATCCAGGTTTACACCCAGTGTGCCTGAATGTTTACTCTCTTTAAAATGCGTTCAACATCTACAGAGCTGACCATGGGGCTTAACAGCTCCGGGGAATAGAGCAGTATGTTTTATTGCTTACTTCTTAGTTTTTACCAGTATTTATAATAAATCTATGACAACATACTGCTTTTTTCAGCAAACACAGATTTTAATCTTACTTTACTTGTGTTCATAGGTCACCAATGGCCTTACACGTCAATACATATCATTGGACAATGCCCCAAAGTGATTGGTTTCTTTATTATGTATGGCTATTATCTGCCAATACAGCTGGTATCAAACATACACACACAAAAATACCAAAGTATTTTTTAAAAATACTAAAATAAATATATATTACACAAAGCAAAAATGGAAATAAAACTAATGAAACATATTTTCAGCCACCTTCAAATGTGACAATTGTACTTTGTCTGAGAGAACTGACAGATTATTTAACCTGCTAACTAATACAATGTTCAACTTTTAGTCGTTACAGGTATCTTGCCTACAGGAGCCTTGTGAGTTGGTGTTGGGGGTTCCTTAGATGCAGAATAAGGGTTGTCATCTCGTCGTGTGTGTGGTCCTGCGTGTTCGTCAGGAGTTTCCTGACAGCCAAGGACAATATGTGGGCTTCAGACTGCCTTCCCTTGATTGAAGCGAGAAATGTAGTTGGCGATCACCTCCTCCTTCTCTGGATGCTCATACTCTGAAAACAGTTCTGGAGGGATGTGTATTTTCAGGATTTCCTCCCTGTATGTTGCTGGGTCCACAAAGACCTGCCCTATGATGAGGCCCATCAAGTCTTCCAAATACCTTGTGCAATATTTGACAATCACAAACACTTCTGTAACTATGTACATAGTTTCTCAAGTATTTTATTGTTAATTTTTTATTTATTTATTGTTTTCTTTAGTGTAAAGACAATGAAGTGCAGTAGCATGCATAATGTACAGATCTTTTATTGTTGTAAAATAAAAAATATATAACTTACAGAATGTTGCCTGTGTTTTCATGGGTTTCCCCCTGCACTCTCCCTTCCTGGCCTTTGGGAAATGCATCCTGTAGAGAAGGTCCCCAGAGGATGAGGTGGCCTGGTCTCGTGCAGTAACACATCATCATCAGTGATATTATTTGACCTCAAGTACAAATTGTGACAAACCCATGTAGCCTAAACGAAGTGTGGAGTTCCACAGGAAATGTACATTTACTTTGGGTAACGTTAAAAAAGTAAGGCTACAACGGCTAATGTTAGCCTATACATTTACTTGCTGGCCGCCTCCATTGTGGATGATGTGACAATATTTAATTTAAGTCTAGACAACATTTTAACAACCATTACTTTCAGAAATTATCAAGCTATAAAATGACTCGAATGGCTGTGTGCACCACAAGATTTTTGCCGATTGTTGCTGGGACATGGCCATCGAAAATGAAATGGAGCCATGCAGGAGAGAGTGTAAGGATTTGTGTTGTTCTTCACGTGTGACTTGCTTTCGCTTGTGGCCATAGTGTAAAACCAGCAGGCCAAAATGGTGGATCTTTAACTAATCTAGTGGGTGGGGGCTCGACAGGTGAGGGGTGGTGCCAGGGTGGTTCTATGCAAATTTCCCCTGTCCTTACGTCAGGTTATTCCTGACACCAAACTCTTTTAACTGATTTAAAGAAAACGGATGGATGGTTTTTCGATTTTAGAGTGTTTATAGGAGCAATAGAGACCCAAATGAAAACACAAAAGCATGCAAAAAGTGAGTTTTGCATAATATGCCCCCTATTAATTCTGAGTGAACTGGTTCATGAATAATTACATCTTTGGGGGAGAATGTTTTATGTGTGAACAAAACTGAAATTTTGAACTGTTGATGGTGCTAGAGGGTTTGAGGTAGAGACTCCAATTTGGCTGTCGTAACATTTCAGACTGTTCTCTATCTGTGCACCAAATTTCATTTTCTATCTACTGTTCTATGGGCTGCCATAGACTTCAAGAGCAGAGGAAGAAGAACTAGTGAATACAACAGGGAACTTCGCCTTCATATTAAAAAAACAAACAGATACAAACTAATGGATACAATAGGGGTCTCTGCCACTTCTGGACTTGACCCCTATAATAAAGATAATTAGATGAAAAAAATTATCTAAAAAATTAGATGAAAAGTTTTATGTTGGCTTGACAAAGCCCAGTCTGAAAAGCTTGTTTTGAAATTCTTTAGGTCAGACATTCTCTAAGATGATGGTAACACATTTAACATGTTTTAGTATGTTGTTAATGTTTTAAAATAATCTAGTATGATTTTAGTATGATCCTATGGACAGGGAGCTGTGTTGTATGTTTGGTGTGTTCGGTCTGATTTTTCTAATATTATACAGGGCAAATCTGCATGAGCATGTTGTTCTGGTAATGTGATCAGAGATTGACAGCTGGTCATTAAAGACTACACCAAGGTTTCTGGCTGTCTTTGTTGGTGATAGAGTTGTGGAACCAAGCTGGACTGTGATGTTTTGTAAGGCAGAAAGGTGACCTGGAAAGACAAGAAGTTAGGTCTAGGCTGATACCGTTACCGTGAGATCATCAGGGTGAAAGGAGAAAAAGATCTGGGTGTTGTCATCATAGCAATGGTATTGGAAACCATGGGATTGAATGATTGGAGCCAGTGAGATTGTGTAAATGGAAAACAGCAGTGGTCCATGGACTGAGTCCTTGAGAGACTCCAGTGACCATGTTATGCGGTTTGAACAGCTCGCCTCTCCATGAGGGAAGGATCTATCGGAGAGTGAAACCACTGGAGTGCAGTTCCTTGGGTCCCCAGTGAGCACAGAGTGTTTAGAAAGATCTGGTGATTCACCATGTCAAAAGCTGCAGACAGATCCAGTAGCATTAGTACAGAGGATGTGGACTTTGCCTTTGCTGTCCTCAAGGCTTCGGTTACAAACAGCAGCACAGTCTCAGTGGAGTGGTTGCCCTTGAAGCCAGATTGCATGTCGTCAAGCTGGTTGTTCTGGCCCCCCCCAAAATCCAATTGGCCCCTCAGGTGCCCCCACATAAGATGTCTTGTGATTGGCTCATTTTACGGCCAATCAGTTTTTAGTTTCTACTGGAGTTTGCAATTCAAAGAAGTGCAGCACCAGAGAGAATTGACAACGGTCGTCATGGATTTGGAATGGAATGTATTTGTGAAGTCAAGTGCACATTAGGCCTACGCTATGAAGTGTGGGAAGTCAAGACACCAACAAAGAGCTAGTAGGTAACCTTTATATATGGTTTAATATGTTTGTCAGGTTTTCTCAGATCACTGTGTTTACCCAGTCAGCCTCTGTTCGTGTTGGTCGTGGTTGATTTCAATCAAATGTTCAGTCAGCGTTTAATAAAAGACAATAAAAGTACAATAAGCTGGTCGCTATCAAAC
This sequence comes from Ambastaia sidthimunki, assembly GCA_036877625.1. Taxonomy (NCBI): domain Eukaryota; kingdom Metazoa; phylum Chordata; class Actinopteri; order Cypriniformes; family Botiidae; genus Ambastaia; species Ambastaia sidthimunki. The sequence goes on from JAZGTK010000556.1 coordinate 50,028, forward strand.
AATTGTGTATTTTGTATCAGTATGATGGGGTGTATTTTGCGACGATTAACACTCTTGAGATGCAAAAAGAATTTTTTTGTGACACGTTACTTGTTAGTGCATCAGTAAGTTAGTATCAATCAAGTATCAAAAATATCCTAGCATACCATATTTCAGTGCTCAAATGGATACCTGTTAAGAGAGGGGAGGAAAAAGTTGTTTTTTGGTGTTAGGTGTTCCCGAAAGAGATGGGTTTTAGTAGTTTTTTGAATGTGGTGTGGGATGAGGCAGACTGAACAGACAGTGGAAGATCGTTCCACCAGCGGGGAATAATGAATGTAAAACTGCGAGTAGGTGGTTGTGTATGTTTGGAAGATGGTATAGCAAGACAACATTCGTTGGCTGACCGTAGGGATCTGGCGGGAGTGTATATGTGAATGAGTTGGTGAAGGTAGGATGGTGCAGAGCCGGTAGTTGTTTTGTAAGTGAGTAGTAGTGATTTGAACCTTATGCGTGCTGCAATTGGCAATTGGCCAAAAAGTAAGTTTGCTTAATTTGTATGAATCAATATAATCAATGCATGTACATAAATTTGCCCTAAAATACCATGAGCGTATTTATTCTGCTATAGTACAAAGAATAATGTTCTTATTGGATGGAATATTTGTGACATTTCATCATTTCTCAGGAACAACATTTGGTGGTGATAAACAAGCACAATTAGCCCCAACAGAATACAAAGGTATGTACTTTATAGTTGTAGTTGAGACCTGAAAGTTCTTTTGTTCGCACATGTTCAGCAACTGATATTAAATGATGTTTAATTCTATGTCTAATCTATTGATTATTATTTTACTCTATCTGCAGACAGTTCAGCTGTAAGTGACCAGTCTGGTCATTTAAAGACTACAAAGAAACTTTGTGTCAGCACAGGTCAGGGGGTGATACTGACAGAGCTCAGGTGGTACATGCCTCCACAGATCACATTCTGCCAGGACCACATGGTATGCTCCAGTTTTTTTACTGGAAGGCTAGTCATCGCTATAAGAAGATCATATTTTTTACTTGCAGACATTTCACAGTCTCGGGCAGCAGGACCAACACAGATGCACTTGAAGGTATTCCCTCGAACCATGAAGGGTGACCAGAAAAAAAACTTTCAACAACTTTCATTCACATCATCACTGGGCTATTTTAATGGAAAGAAGGCAATGTATAAAGATGGAGGTTTCAGGGGACATGAAAAATCTGAAAATCACGTTAATGCCATGTTAGCATGGAATGAACACAAAAAAGAATCTTGACAGACACTTCAATGTTAAATGCCCTCGATAAGAAACACCAAGAAATAGTCTAACAAAATTGTAACTACATTAAAACAGTTGCTGAGGTACTTTTGTTTACTGCAATGCAAAACATTTCACAAAGGGGACACCTTGAGACAGATGCATCTACAAACAAAGGAAACTTTTTAGGCATTCGCATAGTCCACTAATTAACAAAAAATTAAAAGCTGTGGGGAATGCAAAATACACAAGTAACACTACACAAAATGAAATTCTCTGGATCTGGAAAACTGGACTTGGAAATCTGGAAAAACACTGTAGACATGGGAAAGCAGTGCAATGTTGCAGACCAACTGGTGCCAGCTGCCTTACATTACCGTCCCATTGCACTTACACCTATCATTGTAAAGTGCTTTGAGAGGCTCGTCTTGAGGCACATTAAGACCCTGCTGCCCCCCTCACTAGACCCCCTGCAATTTGCTTACTGCCCCAACCGCTCAACAGACGATGCCATCAACACCACCCTCCATCTGGCCCTCACCCACCTGGACAATAAAAACACATATGTTCGAATGCTCTTCATTGACTTCAGTTTAGCATTCAACACCATCATTCCTCAGCACCTGACTAAAAGCTGATCCTGTTGAGCCTGAACACTTCCCTCTGCAACTGGATCCTGGACTTCCTGACTGGATGACCTCAGTCAGTCCGGATCAGGAACAGCATCTCAGGGGTCCATTGCTGTTCACTCTGCTGACTCACGACTGTGTAGCAATGCACGGCTTGAACCACATCATTAAGTTCGCCGATGACACGACCGTGGAGGGTCTCATCAGCAAGGACGACGAGTCAGCATACAGAGAGGAAGTGAAACAGCTAACGGACTGGTGTAAAGCCAACAACCTGTCTCTGAACGTGGACAAAACTAAAGAGATGGTAGTTGACTTCAGAAGAGCACAGAGAGACCACTCTCTGTTAAACATCGGTGGCTCTCCTGTGGAGATTGTAAAGAGCACCAAGTTTCTTGGCGTTCACCTGACGGAGAACCTCTCCTGGTCGCTCAACACCAGTTCCACAACAAAAAAAGCCCAGCAGTGCCTGTACTTTTCGAGAAGGCTGAGGAAAGCACATCTCCCACCCCCCATCCTCACTGTGTTCTACAGAGGGGCAATCGAGAGTATCCTGAGCAGCTGCATCACTGTCTGGTCTGGGAATTGCACCGTCTCGGACCGCAAGACCCTGCAACGGATCATGAGAATCGGGGTCTCTCTCCCCTCTATCAGAGACATTTACACCTCACGCTGCATCCGCAAAGCCACCAGCGTTGTGGATGACCTCACACACACCTTTCTCTCTCCTGCTATCTGGTAAACAATACCGAAGCATTTGGTCCCTCACAACCAGACTTTGCAACAGTTTTTCCCCCAAGCCATCAGACTGCTAAACACAAAATAACTTATTACAAATCACACTACTGCCACTGGACTATTTTATTATTTTTAATGTTTGCACATGTCACTTTACACAAACACTACATCACTTTTTTTATAGAACTGTGTATTGGTCTATGTTACTGTCTTGTACTGTCTGTTTGCACTTTGTGCACTTTATGTATATAGAGTTTTTTGTATTGAACTGTATTGGTCTGCGTTATTGTCCTGTGTTGTTTTGTGTTGTTCGGTGTTGTACTGTAGCACCTTGGTCCTGGAGAAATGTTGTTTCGTTTCACTATGTACTTGTATATGGCTGAAATGACAATAAACTCCACTTTGACTTTTTGACTTTGACAAGTAACATTAGTCAAGTTAAAAAATAATACATCAATAGGATTTACTTAATATACTGTACTATAGAATTTGGCGTTTTTTTGGTCAGTAGCGGCCACCCCCTTTGAGGCAGTGCCCCAGCATGGCCCCCCACTGAAAATGCTCTAGACACGCCTCTGCAGAGGAGGGAGTTGAAGTCTCTGAAGAGCTTGCGGGCATCAGATGTGTTGGTGACTTTGTTGGTGTAATATGCAGTCTTAGCGAAGTGAATGTGGGAAAAAACTTATGGGAATTCCTGGACAATAAGATAAGTGAGACACAAAGAGTCCATAGTGTCACTACTGATGCAACTGTTTCATTCTTGTTAAACATGACTTCCCTTAAACACATAAAATAAAAAGTAAAATAAAAAACAAAATAAAAACAATAAAATACAAGCAACAATTTTAACAGTATTTAATGATTTATTTTAAAAACAATAAAATTAAGAAAACATTCACAATTGCTGTGTAAAATCTGAGGCCACAACGACAGATGACACAATGACATGGCGACAGGGACCAGGGCCTGACAATACATTGTTTTAGCAGCAAGGACTGGGAGACTGGTCAGGGTTGGAAAGCTGAATAAAGAAAAGTACAGAAGTATCCTCAAAGAAAACCTGTTTCACAGCACTCAGGTCCTCAATCTGGGCTGAAGGTTCACCTCCCAACATGACCATGACCCTAAGCACACAGCCAAAACAACACAGGAGTGGCTTAGGCACAACTTTGTGAATGTGCCGTATGACTTGCTCCTGTGTGGCTGTGTATAGGCTCGAAACCAACAAATCGCTCAACTATTTTGCCTTCGTTGTTGACACACCTGAAAATAAATGTTAGTTGGTCTGTATGTGACAAATTGGGCGTTGAATCCACGACAACTGAAAAGTACTTTGCCTGTCGTAGTTCTGTGGCAATTATGTTTTTCACCATGTCACTTATTAAACAAATGAGCTCGTCACACACGGTAGAAGAAAGGTAGGATGCTGTGCCCTTCCCTTTTTGACCATATGTCTCCAGGTGTTCTTGGAGGAACGGGTCAAACCGTGCAATAAGTTCCAGAGATCCGAGATAGTTCCTAAAAATTTGTTATCGCCTCTAAACACTAAGCCTCGCTCACTCAAGAATGTGATTACAGCCACAACATGCTGTAAAACCTGCTTCCAATATTTCCCCTCTGCAACCATCTGTTTCCTAAGCAAAGCATCCACTGCGCATACATTTTTCGATCTCCTTAGTAATGCCAACATACTTTCACAGAGGTTTGCACTCCTTTCATGATCCAAAACTCGCTCAGGATGTTTCCAATCAAAAAACCCTGATGTAAATTTCCATGCAAAGCAATACACTATGCCAGTCTAAGGTGAGTAAATCATCCAATCTCTAGACACTACCTGTTTGTTTGGGAGGCAGCAATGCAATAGGTCATTAGTAAGAGATCCTGTACAGATGCTGGGTATTTCAGCGTCTGGTTGTGGAAGGCTGTTGGACTTTTGGCAATAGCCATTTCCTTAATTATCACATTTAAAGGTCTACTTGTGATCACTTATGGGGCCTCTCCATTGGCTGGGGCCCCTGGGCACTTGTCCGATCAAGTCTATGGATAATCCGGCCCTGGCTACTAAGTGTAGATAAATTTTGTAGTATCAGGCTGCAACATAACAAAATTGAAAAAAAGTGAGGGGGGTGGTCTAAATACTTTCTGAATTCACTGCAAGTATGTCTATTTAATTATATTATAAATACACCCAACTGAAATATAAAAACATTTGATATTGCATCTGCTCATATAAATTTATCTATAGATTAGCACCATGACATCTGGCTTTGTGGGTTTGGGTGACATCATTAATAGAGGCCTAGGCTTCCTGAATAATTTATGTGTTCTGCCTTTTGCCCAGTTTTAACCTTGAACAAAATATAATCAGTCAGGCAGTGACCTTCCCCCCTAGTGCATTGAAAACAGAGTAGGGGAAACCAGCCTTTATTAACTAAATCCAGTCAGTAACTGTTGTTTGATGTGTGCATGAGGGGGAATGCTTTTCCCCCTCATGCACACATCAGTTACTGATTGGATTTAGTTAATAAAGGGATGGAGTATAACCAAATTAAATTAACACCAACTATTATTGTTACAATAAAGGTAAATATATTTAAGGGGTTGTATTGTGTAACGTAATGCAGACTATGTGATGTGAATTTTCTGCATCTACAAATGATAGTGCTTTTATGCTGTGCACGTTGTGCTTGTGCCAAGTAACAGAAGCTCACATATCTTGTTACAAATTACATTTGTGGAAAATAAGACAATGGAGGCAGGACAACTCAACTATTGTGAGTTGTACAAATAGGAGATATTTGCTTATGGCTTATAAGAATGTCTTGAGGTTGTGTCCTTCAGAAATCAATGAAGGACTGAAGGATTACATCATTCAGTATAGCAACTTAGATATCACAGTCATAAATAATGTATAGATGTATAAACACACACACACAACACACACACACAGGGACACAGAATGGGACTTTCCATAGGCATAATAACTTTTATACTGTACAAACAGTATATTCAGTATATAAAAATGTCATCTGCAGATTCATCAGAATCATGAAAATATCAAGCAGAATGTCAGTGAATCTTGTTTTTTTTGCAAGGGTTTTGTTGTACTGTGATTACTTCTATCTAATGCAACATATGCATTTGTTCTTTTATTATTTGAGTTGTCAACCTTCTCGTGATAGATATGTCAACAGTCATTATGATGATGTTGCTTGTTTAAAACCCCTATCCCCTATCCTTTCTCAAAATTCAAAAGAATTCTGAAATGCCTTGTTTTAACATTAAAAAGTAGGCACTTAATGTTTAAACAACAAACAACAATTAGATTAAATTTAATAACCCCCAGAATCATTACGCTGAGACCTAGGCTGACAAAGAAAAAACTGTGCCATTTAACAGTCAGATAGACAGATGTTCAGTCTCTGGACTAAAGAAAGTTCTGTTCAATTAATTGGACTAAAACCACAGGGCTAATGCCTGTTTACATCCGGCTAAAAGCGAACACCAAGGTGAGCATACAAAAGAACACTTTCTTTCCTTCATAGGCCATAGAACAGCAGAGGTCTGTAAAGTTCAGGTAGCACATTGGGCTTTTATTTGAAATTCTATAAATTCCGAAAATGAATGTTTCTGTGTTTATACACGAGATTCCAGGAACCAGGAAAAACTGTGGCCCACTGCCAGCTGTGCTATTAGTGTCTTTCAGACCACTCCACATGGTTGTGTCAGCACCTCATTCAGATGGGTTCCTAAGGTTTGTTAAGACACTGACAGAAGAGATGTGTGAATAGCGATCAATCTCAGGAGTCTGGAGTTATCTATTTATATCTGGAACTCAAAATGTGATAAGTTGTTGGTCCAAAGAACATGTCTTGACCAAACCTCAGTGATCTATCATTGTTACAATAAAGGTAAATATATTTAAAGGGTGATTTTTAAACTTTGGCATAAAAATTTCAGGGCCAAATTATATACCATGGAATGCAAACTGTTTGATGTGAATTTTCTGCATCTACAAATGATAGTGCTTTTATTCTGTGCACATTGTGCTTGCAGCAATCAATGGTCTGCAATGAAACATACATTTCAGTCCTGTAGCTGAATTGTTGAACTATAGTTCTATGGCTCTCCATTTTATGAAGAATCTCTCTTGTAAACTGATCTTGCTGCCCAGTCATGACCTGAGCTTGCAAGTATTCTCAGCCTGAATCTTACCAGCTTAGCCTGTCAGAAAACTGAGACTAATTATTACCAACCCCTCAGGAACACAACCACCACAGGTGAAGCAAAGATCAACTTCTAAAAGAACCATTCATAGGCAATTTTGACACAGAGGTGTGTGTCCCATGTAAGAAAGACCAGTGATACTTATCAGAAGTGAATATGTAATTTATATTCAAAAGCCTATCTGCTCAAATGATTGATTATGTCACACTCCACGAGTTCTCGTGGACTTTTCTGGGTGATTTCCCTGTGGTTTTGTTTCCTGTTTTTTCTAGAGGGTTTATTTGTTACTTTGATTTTGAGCGCCCTGTTGTATTCCAGTTATGTTTTGAAAAGTTTTTTTGTTAAATATACCTGACTTAAGCGTTTCGTTACTGGGTTTCACCATCCCTCTCCAGTGGCTTGGCGTTATAAGCGAACGACCCGAGTTCGAACTCCGTTCTGACAGATTATACTTTATACTTATATATAGTATTATACTTTATATTATAGTTTTTTTAATATAAAGTTACAATAATATATATTTGTAATATAAACATTTTGTAAACATTTTCACATATAGCTGTTGAGTAAACAAGTGGACACAATAAAACATTGTGGCATACAGTCAGGCAAGGTCAGCTAAATAATACATTTTTAAAGAAATGAAACTGTATTTACAGGACATGCTTTATATTCATTTTTTTATAAATGTCAAGTTGGTGTGTTTGAAATGTTTTAGTTTTATATTTGATAATTAACAATATGTGTAGGCAATAACAATAATTTGATATTTTGTGTTATCTTTATGTATATGGATTTCTTGTTATGAACTTTTTTCTGAAAAGCTATCAGAACACCCTTAAATTGCAGACTATTTAAAGAGATGTTCTCATTGTCAATGTTATGGCAACAGTGTTCATTATTTGTTGTGGCCAAGATTTTAAGGTATGTGCCTAAACACAAATTGAAGACACTTGCCCTAAGCAATATTTACTAGAGTAAAAGTTGACAGCTAGCCCCCGTCTCTCCAACATGTCAAACAAGCATAATTTAAGGTTTAAACTGTTGCCAATGCAGCATCCATGATGTTCTTTGAGGGTAAGTTAAGGACCCTGATACAATATCTCTATAGCACAGGAGGCATACAGCAATCCTGTCAGGTATTATATTTCCTTGGGGACTGTCTATTGATGCTGATGCAACAGACAATATATAATGGCAAGTATTTGTACTGTAGGTGCAATGAAAATGTATATTACGAAGCAATAAAATAAACTCAGTAACACAAAATATGTAAATAAAGTACATACGGTCTTGTTTACGTTCGTAAAGCGCAAATTTTATATTACATAAAGTGAAAGGATGCCACCTATCGGCTGGACAATGTCATTAAAACAATGTCATTTTTTGCACCTATTAAGTTTATATAGTTCATTCACCAAGCTGCACGCTATCGTTTCACTTCAGAAGACATTTATTAACGCACTGGAGTCAGTTGAATTACTTTTATGATGGATGGATGCGCTTTTTGGAATGCGCTTTAAAATCTTGGACGCTATCCCATTAAGACATCAGATGTTTGTCAATACCGTTTGGAAACATGCATTAGGTCTTAAAATGACAGCAGCATAATATTCATTCTGCTGTCTGTGCTGTCAGTATGACTTAAACAGAATAACTTGTTCACATGATGTTTTGGAAAAAGCATCCTTTTTGCAACCTATGCCCATGATCACAAATTGTTTTCAAAAAAGGTTTTCAAGGAATTGATTTTGTTGTTGCCACAACTAATTCTACAGTATCCTTATGCTTTATAAGGACCTGACAAGTTGACTTATCTGAAGGTACCCGCTGTCCTACCAAGAATATAAGTAATCGTGAAAGATAATTGTCATGAGCTCTGCCTTCAATGTCTCTGGACATAAACGAATGTGGTACAATATAAGGGCAATTAGTTTTGTCTGTCAATTTGTGTGGAAACTTCTCAATCAATTCAATTGCAAAAATTCTTAGAAAAATTAACAAGCGTAGTGAATTAACTCAACTGATATGCTTTCAAATAAATCATGAGCAATATTGGTTGGATATCTTGTGATAACATTAGAAAGACGTTCAGACAAACACTTTCTTTTCTTTTTTTACACCAGAACAAGACTTTCCAGTGTCATCTGCTGACCTGACATGCAGTTCATGCATCTCTTTAGTTGTGAGAGTGAAATCACCAGAACTTATCTCCTTTTCCTGGATTTCAAGTCAGCAATTCCATGTGCTCCCAGATTGTCTGCTATGACCATGCCCAGAGTTGCAATGCTTAAGTTTGCACATTTCAGAATTTCTGATTTGCATTATCACCTAAATGCCACAATCTATGGAGTGTTTTCCCAGACAATTTTAAAAGGGAATTGCAAATTGCTTTTGCAATTATGTTTTCTATTTGTGTGTGTAAAAGTTGTCACAATTTAAATGCAAATTGTTTAAATTTTTGTTTACACCAATGTACAATGTCTGCCAAATTTCAAATAGAAATGCAAAGTCCATTTGTAATTGCATTTTCCATGTCTTACGAGTTATGACCCTGTCATATTTATGTTGCAATAGCAATTACCTGTTTGCTGTTTCATTTCTTTGGACAAAACTCAAAAGCAATCACAATTCTCTTTGCATTTGGGTTTTCGATACCCTGCACACAAACCTGTCAATCAGTGTCATGGGTGGGGCAAGAGCCATTGAAAGACCAATAGTTCCAAAATGTGATTGGTACTTGTCGTGGCAAAACTCTGGAATATTTAAATGATGTTAACATGTTTTGACATGTTGCTAACATGATTACATATGAAGCTAACATGTTTTAAATTGATGCTAGCATAATTTAACATGATGCCAATATGCTTTAACATGATGTTAGCATATTTTAGCATTAAATAGTATGATGCTAACATGATTTAGCATGATGCTAAACAATGCGTTTTAAACAATGTTACATTGCTTCAAAGCAGCTTTACACATAATACTGAGATATGTTAAAACACAGTAATTAGAAAAATTATCAGACATGTTCAACACATGGTATTATTGCAGAAAGTATGTGCAAGATGTATAATAATATATATACATAGTATATTAACAAAATACACACAAAAAAATGCATACACAAAATATACACAATAGAAATATCTGAACATTACACAATGTAAGACTGAAAGACAATTGGAGACAAAGAAATAAAACAGTAGAGGCTTTAGAACAGTAATTCATTTCGCTAGGATCATTTCGCTAGGATCAGTAATAGCAATTTACAAAACCTAAGCTAAGTTAAATTCAGCAGTCTCCCAGTATGCAAGCCACTGACAGTGGCAAGGTACCAAAACTCCAATGATGTATAGATGGAGAAAAAACTTTGGGAGAAACAACTGGAAGGGCCAGTTCTCCTTTGGCTTGTTAAAGCTTTCCAGGATTTAAACGGAGAGATGGTAAAAATAATTTATAATTATATTGATTTAAAACTGTTGGGACTGATTTTGTGATCAATTTTATAGCATGAAACTAGCACATTTTAGTATGATGCTATCATGTATTAGCATGATGCTAACACGTTTTAACATGATGCTGACATGTTTTAGCATGATTTAGCATGATAGATAAACTAAAATATGGCTTAATCATGATGTTATGAGGTTGCTAGGGTGTGGCCAGTTGCCAGGGCAATGTTCTAATTCTGAGATATGGCTTATTCATTTTATTACATGGTTACCAGCGTACAGTAAATGGTTGCTAGGGTGTTGCTAGACAGTTATCGAAGTAAAACCAATAGATGGATGTGTGTGTGAATCAAAAGACCCAACTTCCCTGTTTCTATGATGCTCTGGTGCAGAGATATAATTCCTGCTTATTCCTGTTGGTTGCTAGGGTGATCTAAATGGTTGCTAGGGTATGGCTGGACAGTTTCCATGGTAAAAAGACTCCTTGCCAGTCTGAAACAAAAAAGGGCCACACACTTGTCTCTACGATGTTCTGATGCCTCTCACTTTTTTAAATGGAAGTAAAAGGGGTGGTTGCTAGGGTACTGTAACTGGCTGCTAGAGCGTGGCTATTAAGTTCAAATGTCACTATTTGCTGCTGTTTGCTAAGCCGTGCGATATGAGATGAGACTGAATCCAGCTTATTCGCCAAATTATCTGTTTTTACCTTAAAAATGTCAGACTGTTTTAAGCACCTCCCTTGTAATGTTATTGGTTGTGTATTTAAAGGAACAGCTGCGCCCAACATTTGAGATTGTAGTCTGCCATCAGTTTAAATAGATTCCTGTAATTTATTCTTTTTTATATTTACTTGTTAAATTCAATTGACTAAGAGACTATGCAGCATATTGTATTTATTAATATATATAAACTAATATATGTTTATATGTTTAATAATAAAATATTTAATAATATGTTTAACTAAAACAGCGTGTAATAAGCTAGATCAACTTTCTAGCTTATTACACGTTGTATTTCATTTTGATGTGTCATTTTTTAAATCATCTCCATAGGACCATCTGCCAAAATATATTAACCAATATGTTTTCATATAGCATACAGTACCTGTCATAATTTTACAAAATTCAAAAGTTCTGCAAAATGGATACAAAAAGTAAAAACTTTATCGTATAATAATACTTTCCACCATTTCATTCTGTTCTTATGGCTTGTCTTTAAAATATCACTCGGAAAACACCATTTGTCAGACAGATCAGTGGGAATATCAGTGGGAATATGATTGACTTTCTTATTAAATTGTCTATTACCATACTTACCTCCCTCTAGCCTAGTTAAATTTTGTATTTTTGTTCACTGCCTTCACAGCAGTGTGATGTTATAGCTGCAATTAGTAGCATTATGCATAACGCCATCTCTGTTTGTAAAATTTCTTTTAAATCAGTTTTAAATCAATTTAAGTATAAATCATTATTATCAGCTTTCCATTTATATCCAAGAAATTTACAAATTGCAGCTTTTTTTCTCCATCTATAGATCATTGGAGTTTTGGTTCCTTGCCACTGTCGCCCTGTTGGTTTGCTCACTACTAAGGAGGGCAGTTGTGGCCTACTGGTTAGTGAGTCGGCTTGTAATCAGTAGGTTGCTGGTTCGATTCCAGTGCCGGCAGGTAGCAATTAAAGGTAGCCCACTGCTCCGGATGTGTGTTGTGTGTTCATGACTTGCAGTGTGTGTTTACTTTAAATGCAGAGGTCACATTTCGAGTATGGGTTACCATATCTGACAAAAACATTGGGCTGTGCAATATATCGAATTGATCCAAATGATCACAAAAACAGTGATGATGACAAAAAAACAATTATTATTAACATAATTTTATGCTATTTTGTCGTGTTCCAAATGACAAGCGCACACGCACCTCTGCCACTTCTACGCATGTATTTTATTTGTGGCTTTTCAAAAAGTCTGCAGCAGCGCAAGTAAAGATGGCTGAAGGAGGACATGTGCGGCAGCAATTAGTATGCAAAAATAGTAAAGTCACTTCACTGGTGTGGGAACACTTCGGTTTTAAAGACACAGACTTGGACCAAAAACACATTATGTGCAAGATTTGCTACGCGGTGGTGGCTGCACCATTGCACTACACCTACACTACACCATTGGCTACACCTGCTGTGCAAAGGAATGTATGACAGACAAATCAATTAATCCTGAGCCAGTTCTATCAAACACTTTTAGTGCAACTTAGACACATCATCAGTGATGTATCCTGGGGTCATTGGGTGTTTCGGGTCTCGCAACATCAGACACCCTCGCCCAGGTGACCCAGCCGGGGTTGATCAGGCCCCCGCTTGTGTCTAAGTAGCATATGTGGTCCACGAATCTCCCCGCTTGATCCACAGCCATCTTGACGCCTTTTCTGCCGCGTCCATGATGTTCTTGATGGCTCTTCTGTTGTGCTGTCCCTTCACTCCCAGCATCTTGAGGGCTCTGATGAGAGACTGGCCAACAAATCCTCTGCATCCGACCTCGATGGGGTTGCATCGGGTCTTCCATCCCCTGCTTCGGCATTCGCCTTCCAGTTCCTCATACTTGGCCCTCTTCCTCTCAAAGGCCTCCTCCATCCGGTCTTCCCAAGGGACCGTCAACTCCAGCAGGACCACTTGTCTTGTTGTCCCTGATACCAGGACCATGTGTGGCCTGAGTGTGGTCACTGCGATGTTCTCCGGGAATTTGAGCTGTCTCCCTAGGTCGACCTTCAGCTGCCAGTCCTGAGCTGTTGCCAGTAGCCCCCCTGCT